>JAEMWC010000007.1:2747500-2757500 GCA_016490735.1 Pachyseris speciosa
AACATCGCGATCAAGAGAGGTTTTAAAACTATGTGGGAGTTAGCTTCGGCAAACATTTTAGAGTAATATATAGCTAACATCGTTGACGCGAAGTGAAAGCAGATCCTCTAGATGCCTCTAACTTCAAAGGCCCTTATAAACCGCAAACACTACCAACATCACCGATTTTCTATCAAAAACAAAGAAACAATCAAACAAACAAAAAAGCCGGGTTACGTGACAACCAAAAAGAACGGCTGCGTAGGAGACACAGAAACCCGAGGGAGGGATTACAACCGACTAAAGACAGCCTCACTCCCCCGTCACCCCCCCCCCCTCTCCCTCCCCACTCCTCCAATTACCCTTCCAGCCATGTTATCATGGTTTGGGGGGCTTTTGGGATGAATAATATTGTTTAGTTGTTTAGTCCATAAGATCTTTCAAGGATATAGGTTAATTGGTTCTGATTGATACAGAGCTGGGAGTCGGTAACGTATACTGCGGCGACAGTAGGATGGGACCCAAGAAGGAGATGAGGGAAAAGATAGATACGATCAAGGCACTAATGGACGAGGTTTCCTCTTTGGCTGAAATTTGCGGAGGTAGGCATAGGTGTAGAGTATTTAAAGCTATTTGAACTGAATTTAGTGTAGTTACCTCTGTGATCATGGCAATAGAATCTCACTTTACAGCCGTGCAATATGTAACTGACAAGAATGCACTACGTTCAGTTATTTAACAGATAATAAATTACATAACATCTGAGAAAGACAACGGGGATCGTAGCTATGCCGTTTCCGAGTTGTAGATATGTATTAGGCTAATTTCGGTGGTACTTCAATTTCCATGAAAAATATTAAGTAATTGAAATTGAGATCAAAATAACGAAATAATTCTTTAAAAAGGAAAATAAACTTAGGCTTTATTTTAAAATGTCCCCATCGATCCCGCCAACTCGCTGGTATGTTTTGTATGTGTTGTATGGTTTGGGAAAACCTTCCGCAATGCAATTCGAGAAGACGGCTTCAGCAAAACAACCGTGTTGTTCGTGTGTGTGAAACTATTGTCTGCAATTTATATGGGTTATTGGCCATGTGTGAAGTCAAGATGGCGGGATATGGGCCAAGTTCTTTATTTGCGTGTTTATGGACCGAGACGAGGTCGAGGTCCATAAACACGCAAAAAAGAACGAGGCCAATGTCCAGCCATTTTGACCGAACAACCTTGGTCAATAAAAGTTTTATTATATGACTCAAAGGGCGCTATTAAAAGACAGCAAAACGCCGGACGAACAGGCTAACGGGCTATCTCGAAAGGTCAAGATGGCTCCATCTGGGCACACTAGGCGAATTTTTTCGCCGAACACGGCGATTTGCCACTCCAGTTTTGTTACCAGGCTTCGCCGAGGGCATCTTTTCCCGTTCAAAAATGGCGTGAAAATATTTCAACTTCAATAAATGGCGCCGGCTAAGTGTCAACTTTTTCTAGCTGCTACGATAATTCTTCCATTAAGGCGTTTCAGTAGGCGTTCGACAAGGTGGTAAAACAGGAAAACAGGGTCAAAGACACGGACTTAAAGACGGGAGTCACTCGGCGTTTACGGGCGGCATCTTTCTTGACGCGATTACTGTATTCACTTGACGTAAAATCATATAAACACGGTTTTTCCGACCACAGAATGACCAAATTTCCTTCTTTCTCTTCTGTCCAATGCCACGACGCGTCGTTGGTGTCAGCCATTTTGAAAAGTCATGTGATAAAATCGCCCAATCTGATTGGCTGACTTTACTGGTGATTCGCAACGATGCGCGTATGAAGTCGCGGCGACGAGCACACTAGGCGAATGCCGGCGAATTTAATCGCCGATATCTGACATGTCAATCGCTGCACTGGGCACGCTTTCGCCGATCGATTTTCTCCGATCGCCGGCAAATGGCGTATAAAATCGCATAGTTTGTCACCCCCTTTATACACCATTTTGTTAATGATTAGTTCCTGGTGAATTGTGGGTAGATTCAGACCTTTTGGGGGGCAAACGGTCAAATTTACAATTTCAAATTACGTCCTAAAATGGCCGTTTGTCCCCAAGTAATCTAAAAATTGTTAATTATTGGCCCAGCTGTGTGTCTATTTCTACGGGTTTGTTTTGTCTTTTGCAGAATATATTGGATCTACCCACAATTCACCGGGAACTGACCATTAACAAAATGGTGTTTTGTTCTTGTTATCAAGTTTTTTTTTTTGATACATTTTTTCCGCAAATTAAGGCTCCCGAAGTGATCCCACTGACCAATTAGCCGAGATAGGGACGCTAATAAGATTTTATTTTTTATACTATTCTTAGTAAAACATATGCGTTTGCCATATATCATACTACTCATACAAACGATACGGACTTATTCCGAACGCAACTTCCGTACTTTCGGAGGAAAACGCGATCTGAGAGCTGCCTAAAAGTAAACCACTCTGTAAAAACTCCGTGGCAGTAGCTACGAATAGGAGTTGCAAGTTCTGAGTAATGGAGCTCCTAATGACTTTTCTGAAATCGTTATCTTGATATGACTTTAGCTGTTAATGATGAGTGAACTTAAAAGTCTAAAGTAGATGATGACCGAGAAAATTCATACAGCTCACTGCAACATGCACAAGAGTGTTCATAAGATCTGACAGGAAAGATGGCTATTAAAATAAAAAAAGCAAAGAATAATGATGTGAAGCGTTCTTTGTTTCAACTACCGCGACGCTGTCTTCAAAAAGAGCTTCATGCCGTCTTGAAGAAATATTTTAATGACAGCGCTGCGACTGTAATGAGAGAAACGTATTAAAGCAAAATTTTCCCTCCCAAATCTGCAACCAGGTTAGGAAACCACTCATTTTAAAAGTATATAATGCATGTCGCCAAGTGAAAAGGCGTTCATGGGTACTGGGCACAGGGTGCTTTAAAGCTAAATCGGCCACAGTTGTAAGCTGCCATACGGTCACCTCGTTATTTCGGTTACTTATTTTCATACGATCCTGGCGGAACGGCCATACATATTTTTGTAAGAAAACCACGTAATGGGGACAACGGCTACAATGTGAAATCCCAACGCGTATATCTTTTTTTATAAATTCACCTCGTTCATATGGCCACCCAAACCAAATTTGAATTGCAAAGTAAGACCAATGACAATTCTCGATAAAAAGCAACGACTTGCGTTCTTTTAATTGACTTGTTGTTTTGATAAGGATATAACGTGTCTCAATTTGTTCTAGTTTGCAAGATTCAGTTATTCAGTTTCATCTCACTTCAAAGAGACCAGCTATGAAATTTGACCCTATCTCGTTAACACGGCCGTCCCGCCAATAAGACGGCCATATGTTTACGGCCCGCTGGTGGCCGTATTAACAGGGCTCCACTGCGTTTGTTAATGGATACATGAAGGCCGGGGAAACACTTAAAAAAAAAAGGCGTTCACCGTACTGGTATTGTGGAAATGAGACGTTGCCAGCTAAGACTATTTGTTAGTGGATTTCTACATCTGAGATCTTGAAAAATTAATAAAACTTTCGGCTTACGTTACGAAGGTTTTGACACTCGTTATAATACTGCAAGAAACATAAACAGAATTCAAATAGAAAATAATTTTAGCAGCTGATGTACCTGATATTTTAGCAAAGAGTTTTACCACGTGTTTGACGTAATGCTTTAACAGTCTTGTTTTTAATTAGTGGGGGATAATGAAGATTTGAAATTTTGATCTCTCATTTATTACTGAGAAACCTTCTTCGCATATGTGCCGATAGTCCACATCATTGTTAGAAAGTGGCCCATTCAAAGTTAAAGCAAAATATAGACCAAGATGTACGCAACTGTCTCGCCAAAGAGCATTGTTTGAAACGCTAGCTTTGTTTTAAACTGTTTAAAGCTTCAGCGTTACCGTAAACAGACTGTCAAAGGCCTTTACATAGCGAATAGACTGGATAAGCAAACTCCAGTACCAGATGGAGTCAAGCCTCACTAAATTTGTATGAAGACACCAAACTGAATCCACCCAACCCATTTCCCAGAAAAATCTAAACTATTTTGACGTAAAGTATTAATTAATAGAATAAACTTAAAGGAAAAGAGGTTGCTTTGTTAACTCAGAATTTTTGGTTCAGAAATATTAAAGCTGGCCGCCGGTCATTTTAGATACAAACAATTCAAATTAATTGGATCAAAAGCAATTTTATGGTAGTTTTCATAGCCAGACGACACAAATTCGAAAGATAGATGAGCTAAAGGCGAGCTCAGTTCTTCTGGTTTCACTCAATGAAAAATACCCTCCCATATCGTATAGAGTAATGTTATATAGCATCTGACTTGGTTGCGTGAGTAATGCGTAAAGCTTTTCGATGTTTTTATATGTAAAAGCTGCAAAAAGCTTGATTTCAAACAATAGTATATTAAATTTATACTTGCAATGATTTATTGTCTAAGTTTTATGCTTGGATGTATAAATAGAGATGCCTTGCCTAGAGTGATGTGGTACCCACTGCGGTAGAAAGGAACGGACAATACGACGCTTTCAGGTAGTAGATTAAGTTTATTTTTTTCCATTGGTTCGACTTCTTCGTTGAACTCGATTCGCATACAGCATACAGGTAAAATCTACAACGAAAAAGAGAATAATTCTTTATCCCTTTCTAAGCCTTAGTCAATTAACATCCTTTACGAAGTTCTGAATTATACAAAATCCTGCTATCTGGTGTAGTGTAATGGGAACCAAGCATAGCGTGCCACTAAATTTACCTTGAGTCTGATAGGCGGCCCAAAGTTACCATGTGACGTGCGAGTCTTCACTAGTTATCAAGAGAATGGTTCGTCGTGTGAAAATACACGGATGGATAGCACTTGTCCTGGAAAAACGTTTTCCTTTATTTTCATCGTTCATTGCAAAACAGTCTGTTAACCTCATATCATGTTTTCTTTTTCTCTGTCTTTTTTCCCTGTTTATCTTATTTTTTCAACTTCCGAGTTAACAGTCAAATAGGCGAGCGATAATTTCAGTACATTTTGTTTGGAAGAAAACTAAATGGTGAACACCAACATATAATGTAAGTATTTCAAGTGTGGGAATATCGGTCTGATAGAGGACATTTCTTAAACTAGCTGACTTTTCCCTACCCTGCTAGCAAAGGTTTCTTTCTGGCAAGTATTTTTGCATGTACGAAGTCGTTCGCGTCTCTTGTATTTCGCGAAGTCAGCTAGTTTACTTCCCGAGAGAAACCTCTGCCACGAGCCGCTTACATTTTCCGTTGAGCTTGAGCTTTAGATACCTCCAAATTCTTGGAGGTAGATCACGTGACCAACACGTTAAAAACCGGTTTAAACAAGTTTGTCAACTCATGCGCATCTAGTCTTTTCTGATTTGCTGTACAAAAATGAGCCTGCGGGAGCTTTACGTCATAATCTTTATAGTAACTTGATCACGATCTAGCGCATGCTCAAGGGGAAATGTACGCGGCTCGTGTCAGAGGTTTCTCTCGGGTAAGTAAAAAAACTGACCACGTGAAATACAAGAGACGCGGAAAAAAGGCTTTCCAGAAAGAAACCTCTGCTAAAAACATAAAAACCAAGAAAAAAAAACCTTTATATTATATCAGGGGCTCGAGGTACCTTCAGAACACTAGATTTCTGCCTTCATAACCATCAGCCGATAGCCCCTCGAAACAAACGCCCTATTACTTCAATAGAACTGATGTTGTTGTATCGGTCGAAGAGATTTGGTGTTAATTAACGTTGATCTCTTTTCAGTTGAAATGAAAGTCATTACTCGATTGTCAGTTCTCTTGCTAATGATGGCAGCTGCCTTTTTTTCCCGAGGTATTTAACGATTTTACTGTTCAGTAGCGAGTTCAGTTATGATTAAACGGCAGTGCAGTTAAAGTTCGAGGAATTAACTAATGACTGTCTTTAAAATCGAGTGTCATTTCTTTTATCGGTCAGACAAAAAACCCCGCATATGTTTCAAGAAAAGAATTTTTTTAAAGTAATAGTTATAATAACCACTAGTTGGTAATTTACAATTACCATTACAACCATCACTAGTGAAAGTGAAACGTTCATCAATATCAACACGCAAAACTAGAAATTCACAGCTATTAAATATGCCGTTATTTTAAACTGCAATCGGCCAAAGAACTTTCTACTACCGTATGGTCTCTCTCTGGAACACTCTACCTAAAAACATTAAGTCAGTCGTTAGCTCATTTTAAGACTTTGATGAGGAAAAAAACTCTTAATGGATAGCCTAATTCTTTAAATTTAAATTTCTCGGTGTATCTTAAATTTTTATTCACATAGATTCAATTTTATTGTATTTTATTGTTTGTCACATATTTCACTGAAAAGCCCCTTGGGGACGTGGAATAAACGTATGTATGTATGTATGTATGTATGTATGTATGTATGTATGTATGTATGTGTGTGTGTGTGTGTGTGTGTGTGTGTGTGTGTGTGTGTATGTATGTATGTATGTAAAGTTTATAGGGCTAACCTAGGAGGTAGGAGTGGCCGAACGGTTAGGGCGCTGCATTTCAATGCGGTTGTCCCGGGTTCAAATCCCGCTCTGGCCGCTAGCTGTTGTTGTTCTGGGTAGTCCCTGGTTCAGCTTCTCGGTCATCCTTGTAAATAGCCAACTAGTTTGCCTCCGGCCAGTTGGGATTCTTATCATGTTGAGTTTATTTGAATTATTTGTTTCTTACATGGTTTGTATTTGTATCATTATCCCTGAAAAGCCCCGATGGGGTGAGGATAATTAAGTTATAATAATAATAATAATAATAATAATAATAATTAATAATAATAATAATTATTATTATTATTATCAACCTCAGCCCTTTTTTTCTCCTTTGCATCTTGAATAAACATTATGCAAAGTATTGTACTGACTGTGACTGTCACTTTCCTGACTCGTCCCAATCGTCTTCACATAGCACAACTTGCGCTCCTTTTCTCGGGACCCATCTCTCCCTGCGCTGTATGAAGACGACTGGGGACTAGTCATGTCACTTTCTTCGTGGTCGTCATCGTCACCACCATCATTCATTGTCATTGTTATCGTCCTATCGCCATCGTCATCATCATCGTCATATTCATTTTCATTTTCATTATCTTTGTCAATGGTCATTCTTTCCAAATTGGTTTTAACGCCGACGCTATTTATTTCCTCATTTAAGGTATTGGCTCATCCGATGAGAAGTGTGATCAGAAAATAAAAACAAATGATGGCAATTACCGCACTGAACGACTGTGTAGTCCAAATGGTTGCGATGCTGTCTACTCCATACACGAGAGTCAGTTGGACGAGGACTGCAAGAATCTCGCACAGGCCAGAATAGAAAGGGGTAGTTTGCCTCCTTCCACGGATTTGTCAAGCTACGAATGCTGCGCACATCCAGAATTCAAATCTGTAATCGACGGATAATTCAATAAAAGTGGATTTCTTGAGCCTGCGTTATTTTATAGTTAATTAAGGTATGAACTCCTGCAAGTTTTCCAAAACGTTGAAGGATGCTCTAGCCGCCAAAACGTGAACCACCGAGAAATCGTAACATGGGATATCGTAAACGTCATGCAGGATAATTTGTTGGACACATGAACTATTTCTGCACCCCTCAACAAGACAGACTTCTTCGTTTTTATTGGTGGAAAAATTGGAGAACTGTGGCCATTGTTGTTGTTGTTGCCGTTGCCTTTGCCGTTGTCATTGTAATCGTTATCGTTATCGTTGTTATTGTGATTGTCATTGTTATTGTCATTGTTATTGTTGTTGTGGTTATTGTTTTTGTTATTGTTATTGTTGTTTTTGTTGTTTTTGTTATTGTTGTTGTTATTGCTATTGCTACGGCCATTGCCATTGTCATTGTCATTGTTGTTGTTGTTGTTATTGTTATTGTTATTATTAATGGACTTCAATCTAAAATAATAAGTGTTAATAGCGATTGTTGTATCGAAAATTCAAATAGTTTGTTTGAAAAAGACTGGATCCAGCGTGACTCGCGAGGGATTAAGGGTTGTTTGGTGATAGGCCGAGGTAAAAAACCAGAGTTTTTCGTCTGTTGGTGTTTTGTAAACTGTGAGATCCGAAGAGTTCTTAAAATTATCCAGGCACAATGGCACACAGCAGCTGACTTATTTTCAAACTTTTGCATTTCGCTTTCCGCCAAACAACCCCGCAATCATTATCACTCTTTTTGCGAAGTAAGTTACAGAAGCTCTTTCCCATGCCCCTCTTTCTCTATCAAAGTGTCCATACTGCAATTAGCCTTATCAATTATTTGGCATCCAGCCCCCTATCTAGAGCTTCCCGTATGGCTTGAATTCGAAGCCCCTCCTTTTACTGAGTATGGGGATATAAACCAGCCACGCCAATAGTTTCGAGGAACGATCCCTCTGGTAGTTTTCCCATAAAAAGGGAAATATTCAGTCATCATTGAAATCATTGAAATAATTTACTCGAGACACAAGATGCTGTAAGATGAGAATCAACGAACTCTATTTTTTTTTTAGTTGGTGTTCCATTTCCTTATATCACGGGTCTAACTGGGCAACCCTTCTTGTGAAGTTAAGGCTCTGTAAATAGAACCTACCCGCCTTCGTGTCACCCCCAAAGTGATCATTGAAGTGTCTTCATCAATAAACACATCAACGTGCAGTTGCTGAACTTTTCTATTGATCAACTCTTTCATTTCCATCGTGGGATCTTCCGGTAGACATTCATAGACAGTCTTGTCATTCAGTTGCCGCATCCCTTCCCTTATGTCCTTTTCTTTGTCCATTACTATGACGCCAGTAGTGTATGTTCAGCAGAATTATCCTGGATTTGGCCGAGGTAAAGTCGAGGTGTCGACGTAAATCAATAATATTCAAACTGCCGAGGTAAAATGCCTTCCTGCATACTAATAAGTGTCCTCATGCATACTAATAAGTGCGTTCCTGCATACTAATGAGCGTCAATCCAGTACAATAGCAACAATAGACTTGCCCAAACTTGCCCACTATTCGTGAACACGGACTGCTTTATTTTGAACTCTCTGATATTTCTAAAATTAAAACGCGCTTTCCGTTAATAGCGTCAATCTTGCTTTCCGCTCGTCACGCATTACGTAAACGTATGATCCAAACTGCCCTACATTTGCATACCAACTCTACAGTAAAGAAGCCCATGGCACACCCTTGAAACCACTGCCATTGAAATAGCAACAATAATCGTTCGGAGGGATCAATTAAATACGCGACTAATATGAATTAAACGTTTCTTGAGAGACAAACATAAACTTTATTGCCTCTTCTCAGCGAATACAGAAACAATACAGAAGGAGATTTGAAATGAATAAAAGTCAGTCATCCTCTTGAACTTCGTGTGGGGAAAAAATCAATCGTCTTCTTCATATTTGGAATACTTGTAAGGTGACTTCCTGTGTAAACGTCGAGATCGCCTTGAAAGCTTCTTCGGTTCATCGTCCAAATAATTTACAAATTATAGTCGTGGCCGTTTACACTTTCTTGGTGGCGACAGCGTTTCGACTGTGAGAGGGGGTGTCAAGATCGACGGAGGGAGGGAGGGAGATGCGGGCGTGGAAGTTGCCATGGTAGATAAGGAATGTGGGACTGGCTCCTTTGCCGTTGGTTCAAGTGGTGGCGCTTGGTCTGGAGTCGGTTCTATCGTTATTGGTGGCAATGTTGGTAAATTGTTTACCATAGCCTCGTCAGAAATGTGTTACCGCCCATGCGGCTGAGACAGAATTGTCGCTTTAGGTGTTAAGGAATTGATCTGGTGTTTATATGTTAAAAAAATTGTTTTGCAACTGCATGTCCTGCCTCGCTCTTTCGTCGTCTCCAAGGTTTGTACGATACAGAAGGTTATCCATATTCTTTTTAAAGGCGCTATATTTCCGGAATTACTGGGGGAACCTTCTGGGTTTGCTGCTTGAGATACTGGAGCAGTTCCTGGGAAATGTTACTCTCTTCGATCCCTTTGTGGAATCTTTCTTT
>JAEMWC010000007.1:2762500-2820000 GCA_016490735.1 Pachyseris speciosa
AAAAGAAACAGATTATGAGCAATTATATCTTGTATACGTATAGAGGTACGCATGAACTATTTCAACTTATTCTCTCTTCTTTTCTTCAAAAAGCCTTTCAATTTCTGCGTAATTTCTTGAAACTTACTTTCAAATTCTTGCAGTTTATCTCGACCTCTTGTTTAACTATTTCAGAATCGCGTTCTTGTATCCTATCATTCACTTCATCCAAACTGCTTCGCGGTCAAATCACATAGTTTTCCGGACGCAGAAACCAAAACCTGTTCCCACTGCTGCTTAAAAGGTCTAGAGACTTCACCGAAGTTCACAGGATTTTGCAACTGCACACCATCTGGGATAATCTTGTTGCGCCTACAAGATCTTAAGAATTCAGCGTGATGTTCCATGGAGAAGGAAAGGGGGGGGGATGGATTGTTCCTTCGCAACCGCCGACCCGTTAGCTAAGGGTCTTTAAAATAATTAAAGAGAAAGTGCTACCTTTGTAATGAACATCTTCAACCGGTTGCAAATTCTAGTCTTCTTGGATGGGGACAATAAATCGTAGGCCCCGTACTTCCTGTCTCTATCTCTACAAGCCCGTGGTTATGGAGGAAGGATATGCAGTTACAGGGCTGCAATTATCGCCGCAAGCTGTTGTAGTGTGCCTGCCAGGACTGTTGGTAAGCTAATGAAATCAAGTAAAATAAGTAAGTAAGTAAGCAGGGAAGCAGGCAAGCAAGCGAGCTAGCGAGCGCGCTAGCGAGCGAGACAGAAAACAACCAAGTAAGCAAGTAGGTAGGTAGTTAGGTGGTTGGGTGGGTGGGTAAGTAGGTAAGTAGGTAAGTAAGTAAGTAAGTAAGTAAGTAAGTAAGTAAGTAAGTAAGTTTATTGAGCCAGGTTGATCCATTCAGTTGTTCATTTACTAGCCTGTTATAGGAATGAGGAGAATGTTATAGGAATGAGCACTTTCCTTGAACGGAGTAGGACTGAAGAGAGACGAAAATAGAACTGTCAGCTTTCCATACGGATGCAGTGAACTCCTTCGAATTTCCCGCCGTCCTTGCACCAACGGGGAATTCGCAGTGGTTGAATTAGACGCTAGCTGTCAACAAACGATTCATTGCATCTCATCAGAGGTGAAAATATCTGGAGTTTACAGTGCATTGAGTTTTGAATGCCAAACTGTCTTCGAATTCAGTCGCTTTCATCAAAATTTGCCATATATTTTCTCTGTACGGCATCGATTGTTGGCAGTCAAATAAATGTAATACATGTCCAGATATCAAATATATATTTTAAATTCATCATGCGAGGTTTCATTGTTTCCTACTTTTGGTCATTGTAGTGTTTTCTACGAATTTGATTACCTCTGGATGCCGTGAAAATGCCAATGGCTTTAAGAAATATGAGAATCCAAAATGGCTGCCGTACCCCACTAATAACATACTTCTTGAATGTTGTAAAAGTACTTTTTCTACAGCACGATAGTCACGTGCTATGACGTCATCATCGCATTTGCGCTTTTGATATGCTTTACAACGTCTAGATTTCATTAGCAAATTTTTAACGGTCTTGTAGTTACAAGATGATGCAAAGAAAACTAAGCGCAAGCTTACACATCAACCATGTGCAGAACCAAGAATTTAATATAATAACTCAAGTTATTTTATCTGAAATCTGAATCTTGAATTATATTAATACATATTTATATATATTCAATTAAATATACACGACCCTAATAAAAACTGATTTGGCAAGCTTAAGCTTGTGACTTGGAATATTGAAGTGCAATTTGATTTCGACGTCCAGCAGTTTTTCAGATACGCGCAAAATATAGAAATCATTAAGATACAATAAATAAATAAATAAATAAATAAATAAATAACATAGAAAGAGGACAACGGAGTTTCGTTCCCAAGAACCAACTGCGGGTAGGAGGTAGATAACAGTGGGATGCAGATACGCTTCCCTCAATTTTTGATCGTACAGTCTCCACTGAGACGGAGACAATGCAAACTGGTTGAGTGAAAAACCGCTCGTTTTTCATCACTCCTGAAATACAGCTGTCACCCGCGCACTTTTCGCTAACCCGCTTTCCAGCATATCGCATCCTCCATCTCTATCCCCAAATGCCGGCAAACCTTGTCCGATTTCCACGGCGTTGCGTCTAACAGCTCTTCACCTGCGAGAAGCTGCTGTTTGATTGTTCAGTGTAAGAGAAAGTGCATCGTCAATTCGACTCGTTCACCAGCAGACGAATAAAGACTTGAGCGCTCTTCTGTACTGTGAAAGTCTCCAAGCGTATAAAATAGGATCTAGAGCAAATTTGAGAAACAGGACATTTGTTGATAGCAAACTAGCTAGCTGCAGCCTTAGAAACTCCACTTGATTTTTAGCTTCACAGTTGAGGTACACATAGTAAACGATCGTTATAGGAAGAGTACATAGAATGACAAAGATTAGTAGTAAAAGATTTACAATATGTGAATTGTCTCTCTCTTCCGCTGTGTCTACCTCGTCCTTGCTGCCCTACTCCCAGACTGTTCACTTTCATCGACTGCAAACGTCGCATCTGTTATTGACTATTCTTTTTCATCAACGCTGAAATATAACCATTCTGCAAGCCTGATAAAACGAAATGTCAAAACCTTTGGATTGCTCAAGTTGTGAAATGTTGCAACTGTACACCGCTCTGTCATGTTTGATCAGGTTTGAATAATCTCAGACTTTTATGCAAAAATAATATTTTTAAAAGCCCAAACTTGCCATAATATATTATACCTTCCGGATGTAGTTTAAAACGCACCATTTTAAAAATGGGGCTACAATAAAGCTTGTTGCAATGGCCGAAGACTCTTTTGATATGCATATTTTTCTCTTTGACTGAGGAAAACCTGATTTACTCTATTAAGTAATTTTCAATAAATTCACACGATATCAAAATTTACTACATATCTTCTTTGACAAAAGTAAACTAAGTAATATTCACAGCTACAACACACCATCAGCTTCTAAGGTGCATACTGATTATCAAAGGACTTATTATGAAATATTCTCTATAAAGTACACAGGAGCGGAAATATGGATCAGTTTGGCAGAAAGTTGAAAAACCAAAAGATCTTACAGTTCTCTTCAAAAATCGGTAAAGTGTTATATACAGAGCACCTAGAAGAATAGTCAATATATGTTATAATTATTACGAATCCATGAGAAAATTATTAATTTCTAAGTTAGCCATCACTTATTATTAACTTGTGTATTGTTACTGCGGATCTTCTTTGAAAAGCCCTGCAGGGCTTGCTAAGGTCTCCTCCTACCATGTACTTATTCGTGTGATTTAATATTAATGCTTGTATTGCGATGGGCGAATAAATAAATAAATAAAAAAAAAGGTTTTTCAGTGCTACCGTTTTCATTATTTTAGAGCGATTGCCGTGTCGCCTTGAAATGGTCGATCAACCACAACAAAAGCGTAGTGATTCGTTTAAGGCACTGTGCTTGTCTCGCAATTTTGTTCCGACACAAGTTGCATCAAAAATTGCCTAGTGTGAAACAGCCTGAATTGAACATGTCTCGCTCTTTTTACGCCGCAACCATTGCGAGAAGCTGATGTCGGTTGTAGCTTTCACAACATTTTATAAGGGTTGCGTAGCCAGGTGTTATACCAGTTTTATACAAGTTTGGTGAGTATGTATTCTTAGATAGAAACACGACCCCATAGTACTTTTCGTGTATTTTGATTGGCTAGATAGCTGAGAGGTGAATAGCAAGTACTATTCACCTCTTTTCTTACTTATTTCATTTTTTTGCCACTTTTAAAATATTAACTAGTAATACACCTAAGTTGGTGGCGAGGAGACCTCAGGAAGGCACAAGGCTTATAGGATAGGCCACATCGAAGGATAATATAAAAGTATAATTTGGTGCTGTGTGAGTGCTGCATGCCCGATTCTGGATTGTTTAAATAAAAATTATAGCTTTTTGTTTTTTTAAGGTAAGATTACTTGGTGAACAACTAATTGAAGTAGGGAGAGAATTCCAAACTATAGGACCCTGAAAGAGAAAACGGTGAAAATAAACGGTGAAAAAAAAAAGGCTTCCCGTTTATTCGGTTTCCAAGGAGCAAATTTTAATCGATAAACGAGGCGAAAAAACTGAAGAACGAAACTGGCAACAGAGTTTGGTTTAACTGTATTTAGTGCTACGTTGTTTAATCTTTCCAAGCTCAAATTTTAAAGCATAAAAAGGGTACAATACCTTGTTTACGTGAACTGTGGAACACTATATAACCATAAAAGATGAAACATTTACTGTTTGCAGCATGGTTTCAACAGCAAGATGAATTTGAAACACCAATTGAAGAAATGTCACCTGGACAATTTAATAAGTGCCTTCAGAAGATTTACTTATCCACAAGAAATCGAGACAGCAACTTTTACCGCAATAATTCACTTATAATTACCGCTATTCGGGCGGCGCTTGATTTGCTCTTGATGTGCATTTGTTCCTCTTATTGCTACAAACAAAGCAAAAATTCAATCGGCTGATTATTCAACTTGGTTGGTATATATTAAAGCAATTATTCACCTGAGTGTCGGTGAAATTTGGTGGATATTTACCTCCACTTCTGTGAATAATTGTTAACTATTCTGTCGACGGAAAATTTTCATGTCCCTCATATGTTCAAACAAATACAGATGCATGCATATACGGAAGAGAAATATTTAGTTAGAGCTCTATAAAACTAGCTCCTCTAAAGAAACTTTCTTGGGAGAAGGCGAAAGCCCTGGATTGCCAGGGAGAAAATAAGAGCAAAAATGTAAGTGTGAAGTTTATTATTCTCGCTCTGGACTGTTGTTGTTACAACAGGAGGACAGCTAGCAGTTTCATTCAGAGCTCTGTAAAACTTAAGCTATTCTTATTAAACATCCATGGATAAACATTTTTTGGAAATATCCAATGCTACCAACTTGCCGAGACATAATGTTCTAATTGCCGGTGAAAATAAGAAAATTAAAATAAAGAAACACTGAAAAAGTGAAAAAAAAAAAAAAAACATTCTAACGGACGGGTGGAAAACTTCATTTTCCTTACTCATATGATATAAAAGAGAGACAACTTTTGGTCAAGGCCTATTATAACTATCTCCGAATATCATACGTTCCTGGACATAAAAACGGTCTAGAAATTCCTACATTGTTCTCTTACCCCATCCCATGATTTTTGCAAGGCAAACCGAAAAAAAAAAAAAATAGGAAAAAGGGAAGATGAAAAGAGCATTAAACGTGATAGAGTAGCAAGCCATGTTTTTCGAGTTAGGTTATTTGTTAGCTCAAACAATAGACGAAAGTCACATTCTTCTAACATTTAATCAAGAGTTTTTAGTTAAGCTTCTATAGGCCGGTTGTTTGCTATTCATAAAAACATTCTCAGCGCGAAAATCACTTACTCTAAGTGACACTTACACTCTCATTACGAAAATGCCACTTATCAACATTCAAATCCAAGCAGCTTTTTCTCAACATTCATGAATGCAGCTCAGTTGTAGAGCGTCCGAACTAGTAATCAGAAGGTCATAGTTTTTATTCCTTGATGGGAGAACTCGATTTTCCTTTTTCTTTTTTTGGCCGACTTCTCCATATGTCACTCTAAGGAAAAAAAGTATATCTTCACATTAGCAAATTGGTTCAGCATTTAATTACTTTCATTATTGTTTACAATTAGGAGTGCAAACAAAATATTTGTTGTTAAATAAAATGGCAGTTATGTTTTTAATCTTTAGTTCCGCAGGTGGCTAAAGACACACGGTGCTAAATGCCAAACAAGAACATAGGAAAACGATAGCAACATTTACTGAAAACATAATCATTATATATGATCTGTCATGATAAAATTAAAAAAAAAAAAAAAAAAAAAAAGCTTCAGCCTCAATTCAATTCAGATCGCATAATTAAAGGTAGCTTCCGCGAGACGTCTAGCAGTGATTAATATTCATCAAGCTAAGGTTAGCAGAGCCGTCTTAAAAGACTGTATCCCGTAAAAAAGCCTGACACTTGTGGTGGTTAGGTGTTTGATATGCGGGTGATCTTGACTGCTGTAATTTAAATATATTTTCTAAGGGTTAAATTTGAAATATTAAAGCATCGTGTGGTTCAAGACTTAAAGGCAGGCCCTTCTTATGGCCTTTCAAATTATTATGGGTAAGACCCATTAACGTGGTCGTTGCAAGGGGCCAGGAAAAAAAACAAAACAAAACAAAACAAATACGATCATTAAAATGTCTCCGCTGCTGGATGAGCTCAGCGTAGGTCACGAAATGAAGGGGGAGGGGGGATCATACAGTTCAATGATTGCAGTCCACATACTTTGTTAAGCCTCCCTCTCTTTTAAAGCCAGTTTGGGCATGAAAGGTTTATGTGTTCCCTGCTAGCAGAGGGATCTTTTCCTTGTATCGCTGAATACAAGGAAAACAGTCCACTGCTAGCAGGGAAGTGTAGGCGGGGACTTAGAACTTGAAATGTGGGATGCGTGTTCTATCAGCGTTAATTATGCTAAATTAGGGTATCTTTTTCTCTCTTATCCTGGGCTCACCATTTGAGATCTAGATACATGTTTGTCTTACTGCGAAACTAGTTATTGAAACAAGAGACACGAAACGTTCCTAAGAAACCCGTTTTCCGACACAAGAATACTAAAGGATGAAATTATCGAAATTGTAAGAACATAATACTAATAACATAATACATTATACTCGAGATTCCTTGAGAATAGCACTCAGCCCACAATATTGCTTATTAGTTCAATATTGCGACGTTTAAACAAGTAAAGTACTCAAGGACTTGAGAACAATCATGGCTCTTAGATTAATGAGTTTTAGCCGTGTGGTATTTTTTGAACCGTGGGACTAAACATTACCGTTCCAGGGAGTCGTTTTAAAGGAGACAATTAAGGAAACAAAACTCTGACCTAAAGGGCTCGGCCTTAACTGGCCCAGAATGGACTTGGTTAAATACGGAGTTAAAAATTAGTTAAATGAAAAGAAGATACATGTATGTCATAAGATCCATCCAGCAAATGGATTTTCCTTTATTTTTCATTGGAAAATGGAATCACTTCAGAAGTTTGCGTATCTTAATGAGTACATGTACCTTTAACTATAATGACTTGTAGCTGCAAACAAAACAATTTTCAAAAAACAGTTTTTAATAAAAACTCGAGTTTTTCAGGAGGTATAGGGAACAGTGACACAAAAACAAAATGCCTAACAAGGAGAGAGCGAAACGATGGCAACATACCATAAGTATTATTACTTGGTTTTAAAAAGCTAATCAGGTATCTTTCTCAGTCATTCGAGGCTCTTCTGGTGAAAGCGTAACATCCACTAAATAATAGGGAATTGACCATCGCATTCTCCGCAGTACGTATAACACACAGCTTGCTAAGGTAAGTGCTTTGGTAACTGTTCAATGCAGTAGAGCGACTGATCAAATACGCTGATCTTTTTTACTGCAAAAAGAGGTTCTAATTAAAAGAAAATAACTTTTGTCATTTTACGAGTACTTTAAACAGAAAAAAGATCAATTTTTGCCATAGATTCTGGTAACTGAATCTATTGATGCTTTACTTTGTACCTCCCAGTTCACGAGACTTTTGATAAAGAAAATTTCATATTTTGAAGCAAACCATGCAAAACTAAATTGATTTAAAATAGTCACTGACTATTGATTTCTACTTCAAAAGAATGCACTCCACTGGAAGTCAGTGCCGCTTTACTAAGCACCGCATAGTTCACTAGAAGTATGATAAAAAAATGTTGGATTCGAAGCTGCAGCTACCTTTCTTGACCTAAATAACGTGATTTCGAATGGATATTTATTACTCCTTCGATAGACCCTCAATGAAATTGGGTGCCGCTAAACTTGCATACCGCAAAGATTATGAACACGAGCCATTAAATAAAAAAAAGATACACGATTTGAAGCTTACCCTCTTAAAGACTGCGACATTGATTAAAACTTGTAATTTCTCCTTCGATAAGCCGTGCTTAGAGGTCTGTACCACTTTTCTTTGCAACACATAGTTCAGGAAACGTTTGAAAGAAAAATCGAAGCTTCCTGCTTAACTGAATTGATTTCAAATCGACATTTCTTCTTCAAAATACCGTACCTCACTGAAAGTCAGTGCCGCTGGCTGAGCACCGGCTAGTTCCCAAAGATTTATGAGAAAAGAATTTGCAGGATTTGAGGCATTCCATTTTAACCTCTACTGATTTCAACGACTAAGTTAATGTTTCATTACATCTGCATGTCTTATCACCGATACTTCGCTGGCCTTATTTGAGGATCTGAATGGAGTTAACAGCAAAGAGATCTACCGCCAATATTCTAAGAGAGAAGCAACTGACAGTGACACTGGTCCCAAAATATGAGACTAAACTCAAACGTCGCTTGTGTTGACTTTCATTTATTAGGAAAATAAATCAGATAATGAAGACTTAAAATGAAAGGACGTCCAAATTAAAATTGAAACCTAAACAGAATATTAAGTCGTGAAAGACCTTTAAAATCTTGAGAACACAATAATGGACGTATAAGTTAAACTCTTGAAATGCGTTTCGTCGAAACGATATTAACCATCAAACAGCCAAAACATAAACTTTAAACCGTAAAAATATCTTTTTTTCTTCATATTAAACCTTGTTCTCTCTGATTCTAGGCTTCTCAGTAGCCATTAGATTTTCTAACCTCATCTGTTCATATTAACTTTTGAAAACTTACCAATCCTTTCTCTAAACAGAATCAAAGATGGCTGTTAAGGACACAGTGTTCTTTCTGTTAATCATCCTGTTCCCGATGGCAATGGGATCAAAAACGCCTGAATACCCAAGAGGTCAGAACATGAGTAAGACAAATCAGCATTTCTGCTAAAATTGACCCGTAAATGTAGTCCTTGAACATGCATATGAATACCAGCGACCACAACTGACAATAAATTACAGACAACGCGACTTAGGAAATATTTTAAAGTAATATATAGCTAACATCGTTGTCGCGAAGTGAGAGCAGATACTCTAGATGCCTCTAGCTACAAAGGCCCTTAAAAACCACTAACACTGCGTCTACACAGAAATCCGAGGAAGGGATTGCACCCGACCAAAGACAGCCTCACTCCGCCATCAACCCCCCTCCACCCTCACCCAATTCCCATCCCACCGTTTTTTTTTTGTTTGTTTGTTTGTTTGTTTTTTTTTACCATGATTTTAGTTGCTTTGGGGGTAAAAAGTATTGTTTAGTCCATAAGTTCTTTTAAGGATATAAATAAATTGGTTCTGATTGACACAGTGCTCGGAATCAATAATGTATACCGCGGCGACAGTAGGATGGGGCCCAAGGAAGAGATGAGGGCAAATATAAATACGATTAAGGCACCACTGGACGAGGTTTCCTCTTTGGCTGAAATTTGCGGAGGTAGGCATAGGTGTAGAGTATTTAAAGTTATTTGAACTGAATTTAGTGTAGTTACCTCTGTGATCATGGGAAAGAATCTCACTTTACAGCCGTGCAATATGTAATTGACAAGAATGCAATACGTTCAGTTATTTAGAAGATAATAAATTACATAACATCTGAGCAAGACAACGGGTATCGTAGCTATGCCATTTACGAGTTGAAGATATATATGAGCCTAATTTAAGCGCTACTACAATTCCATGAAAAATATTAAGTAATTGAAATTATAACGTAATGATTCTTAAAAAAAAGGAAATAAAGTTAGGCTTTATTTTAGATTGTCCCCATCGATCCCGCCAACTCGCTGCTATGTTTTTTTGTCTTTCCTTAAAAATTTCCTCTTTCTTATTTCAAAGCGGGTGATTCAAATCCTTGTTTGAACTGAGGCACCTGCATCGAAGAAGAGAAAGGAATGTACACTTGCTCATGCCCGGTGGGTTGGAAGGGAGATAGATGTGAAGGTAAGAGAGACTTGTTTTATTTCTTGTGAAGCATTTGATCTCGATGAAGAAACGTTATTAGCTGTACTAGGGCGGATTTAATTGATCATCGAAGATAAATTGAGGTTGTTTTGGTTTTGTACTTTTTTACGGTGTAATTGGTCGCAAAAACTTGCGCCACTTTCTCAACCAACGAGAGGCAAATCTGAAGCAAACTGCGGCTTGTATGAGCGCATTTTCCCGCGCTTTGCGCTGGTTACATGTGCTTCTAACTCTGGTTCATTTCGCTGTTTGCGTATGTTGTGATTGCCGGTTACACACCTTTTACCCTTTATTACAAAGAAATAAATTTTTCTCACCATCAAAAATTCAGTCATTAAAACGAATGTGTAATCTTTGTGGAGAAATATAGAAAAAATGACTAATTTTTGAACGCTCAATAACAAATTTTACATAGTGGAGAACATTCATTAATGCCTACATAGTTTCAATTTATTGGAAACAATACAACCTTTTCAAGAGACTAAATAAACAATACAGTTTATACAGTAATTAAAACGTTTTTGCTTTATCGTTCAATATGCTCTCCTTATAGCCTTCAATTCATTAAACTATTTTTAAGAAGAAGACGAAGACTTTATAAATTTTGTACCCACAAAAAAAAAATAATAAAAATAATTACAAGTAAACTTGATAAAGTAAATAAAGGGGGTACCGAAGAAGGCCAGGAATTTTTTATTTTTTATTTTTTATTTTTTTATTTATTTATTTTTTAATGTTAAATTTCAGTACAAGACATATTAAGATACACTTACTGGCAATACATATTAAATAGCTGAGTAAATAAATGAATCCTTACATAATATATATATATATATATATATATATATATATATATATATATATATATATATATATATATATATATATATATATAAGAAAAAAAACATTGAACACTAAATAAGTAAAAGAAACAGTAATTAGTACATTCTTAAGTTTCTTATGCTTTGAGTACATATTTGCATCAGAAGAAACTTGTTTGCAAGATAATTTGCCATGGCGTTATTGAGGCAGTATAAGCTAACGGATAAAGGACAGAGAATATCAGGGGCGTTGGGGATAGCGCTATATTTAAAAACGACAGTTTCTAAGTGGTATCGTGTAGGAAAGACCATTGTTTGGGTAGAAGGTTGTTTGCTTCTGCTTGTACTTGTATGTTGTACATTGTCTTTAGGTATTTGAGAAAACCTTGCAATAGAGGTATAGATTCTTTTGTTTTGCAGAGCCAGATATAGTGCCTGGCAATAAGGAAACAAAAATTGGTCTGGCGTTGAAGTTAAGAGGAGTCTGGTCTTAGGCCTAATAAAACAGTCATGTCTGCAGAGTAGCTATCAGGAATAATTTGGCAGAGTTTTAATCGCGCTATGATGCTCTCCCAGAAGAGTGCCGTTTTTGTGCAGGACCAAAAAAGGTGTATGAGTTTTTCTGGTTCTTTTTTACAAAAGGAGCAGTTGGGGTTTTCTTTTATCCTTATCTTAGTCAAGAAAGCATTTGTTGGAATTCTTCTGTGCAAAAGTTTGAACTGAAATTCCCTCAGTTTTGTGCTTTTTGTGATTTTATGGGCTAGTTGGTAGGTCGAGCCCCACTTTATTTCGTTTTGACCTAGGTTGCAGTCTTCGATCCATTTTTGCTGACTTGTAATAGGAGCGGCACTTTTCTTTGTAATTAATTTGTCATACACCAGCCTGCTTGCTTTTTGGGCTTTAATTAGTTTTGTCGAATAACTTTCGTATCCATTGCCTTCGTTTGTGAGGTCTCCTTGGTTGGATGTGTTACATAGCGTTTTAAGTGCGGAAATTATTCCATAGTATACTAAGGGTTGGACCTTGATGTTGTATTTGTTTAAAAATTCTGGTAGAGTGAGGAATTTTCCTTCTCTGTTCCTTAAGTGCTTGACTTTTGTAATGCCTTTACGATACCATTCTTTAAAGAAAATAGGGCTGCCGTTGATCCTTATAAGTGAGTTGTACCATACGCTTTGTTCTGTAAGCTGGCTTTCCGATGTTATATTCTCTTCAAAATTGATTTCTAACCAGATTAAGAGAATTTCCTTTAAGAAACTGTCTTGCGTTCTGAAGATATTAGCTGTGTCTATCTTATTAAGATTGCTTGTGAAAAGTAGGGTACACTCAAACTTTTTTAGTTCAAGATCGAAAAAAAGTTTCCATTTAACTTGATTGCCTGTGTCCAAGTACTTCTTTATCCAAGTGGCTTTTAGTGCTTTATTGAAAGACAAAATGTCAATCATTTTAAGGCCACCTGCTCGGTAATTGTTGATCATAATATCTCGCTTTATTTTATCGCCCTTTCCGTTCCAAAGAAACCAATAAAAGAGCTTGTTAATCTCGCTAATTATTTTTTTGTTTGTGCACAAAGGTGCCAAGACGTACACAATTTGGGAAGCTACTAGGGTTTTTAAGACTGTGATCTTCCCACTTAAGGTTAATCTGCGGTATTTCCAGTTACTTAGAGTATTTCTAATTTTTTCAAGTTTTTCCTTATAGTTTAAAAGTACAGTATTTTCAGGGTCTGTCGTAAACCATACTCCTAAAGATTTTACTTTGTTTGTTTGCCATCTGAAATTTCTTTCTGGCAGAAGAATTTCTTTTTTTCCACTATTTGTTCCGATCCAAATTGCTTCCGTTTTCTTACTGTTTAGTTTGAGACCCGACGCTTCCCCAAAATCGTCGAGTGTGTTAAGAGCAGCTGAGAGCGACGTCTGTGAACCATTTAATATTAAGGTTGTATCGTCTGCATATTGGCTTATTTTGATTTCCTCTTGGTCAACATGTATTCCTTTGATATTGCTGTTCCTTTTAAAAGCCTTGGCTAACACTTCAACTGAAAGGACAAATAGATATGGAGACAAAGGGCACCCCTGCCTGACTCCTCTTTCAATTTTAAAGAAGTTGCTTGTCCATCCGTTGTTTAAAAAGCAGCTCTCTATGTTGCTGTAAAAGCATTTGACCCAGTTTACAACGCTTGGGCCGAAACCGAAGTATTGAAGAGATTTTATGATAAAAGGCCATTCGATCGTGTCAAAAGCTTTCTCGAAATAGAGAAATAATAATAACCCTGGGATGTTTCTTTCTTTGGTAAAACGAATAACATAGTCTATTAATCGAATGTTTTCACGTATAAACCTGCCTTTCATAAAGCCAGTTTGATCACAACTGATGAGATCGGAGAGAACCTTTTTCAGCCTGTTGGCCACGGCCTTTGCTGCAATTTTGTAGTCGCAGTTGAGAAGAGTAAGGGGTCTCCAGTTTTTAATGAGATATGGCTCAGCGTCTTTCTTAGGAATGAGTTTGATTACCCCTCTTCTTTGTCTGATGGAAAGCTGACTCGTTTCTTGCGCGTAATTAAGAGCCTTAATCAACAAGTTTGATATATTTTTCCAAAAGACTCTATAAAATTCTGCAGGTAGCCCATCGGATCCCGGGGTTTTTCCCAGTTCCATGGTTTTCAGGGCTGCAAGGCATTCTCCTTCTGTTAAGAGGCCTTCGCAATTGTTCCGTTGCTCGTCATTCAGGGCGGTGTCGTTTTCATGTTTAAAGAAATCATATCTGTTGATTAAATTGTATACATTTCTGTTGGATGTATATAGATTTACGAAAAAGGATTCACCTTCTGCTAAAATTTCCTGATCCGATGTGATAAAGTTATTTTTGTCCACTTTAAGTTGGCTTATAGTACCTTGCTTATAGTGCCTCTTTTCTAGGTTAAGGAAATATTTCGTATTTTTTTCTCCTTCATTGTGCCATTTAATTTTAGCTCTCAATATGGAACCTTTCGTACGAATTCAATAATTCTTTCTAGCTCACGCTTTAAATCACTCAGTTGTTCTACGAGTTCAGAATTTTCCGTTTCGCTAGATTCCCCGTTGTCCATTTTCAATTCTAGTTTGGAAATTGCCTGCTCTAGTTCCGCCTCACGGTACTTCATTTTCTTAGTTTTGTTCGCTGCGTATTGAAGCGATTGTTCCCTTATTTTAAGCTTAATCATCTCCCACAATAGAGCAGATTTTACCCTGTCGTCGTTTTCATATTCGTCTTGAACTTCGTTAATCGTCGTCTTTATGAGATTAACATAAGCAGTTTCGGTTAAAAAAGAGGTATTTAATTTCCAAAGGCCGGGTCCTCTGCTATTTGTATGGAGAGACAGATCTAATGTAATCATGGAATGGTCTGTTTTATATCCTGGCACTATATCAGTGTTAGTGACGTCACCAATAACGCTTTGGCTTATTAAAAAGAAATCAAGTCTACATTGAACCTTAGGTTGTCGTTGTCTCCACGTGTAGCTTTTGTCATCCGGATTGTAAATTCTCCAGACGTCAAGTAGATCAAGGTTCTCTGAAATTTCTTGAATAGTCTTCAAGCTATTTTGGTGAGTTTTGGCAAGGCCTCCTTTTTTGTCATTTTCGATATTGAGAACGAGGTTGAAGTCTCCGCCAATTATTATGTCTTCACATTTGAAATTTAAAAGATGATCGTAAAAGTTTTGAAAGAAAGAAGGTTTATCCTCGTTGGGAGCGTAGATGTTAGCGAGAGTAAAGAACTTTTCGTTAGCTTTTAAGTCACAAATAATAAATCTCCGTGCAGGATCGGTGTAAAGTCTTTGGATCTGTAGGTTAAAATTATTGTTAAAAAGAATACAGACACCTGCTTTGTTGCTTTCAAAAGAGGTGAATTAAGCTTGATAGCCCCATTCTGCTCTCCACAAGTTATTTGTTTTTTCAATACAATGTACTTCTTGGAGCATGCATATTGATGGCCTTTTTGCGCGAAGCCAATTGAACACTTCTCTTCTCTTAGCGTCATCCCTGAGTCCCCTAACATTCAATGAAGTTATTTTCAAAGTTACGATTTGTTCAAGTCTTTTGCAATAAACGTTGTCTCGAGGGGAAAAAATATGTGCGCCTCAATAAAGAATTTGCATTCTTTCTAATAGGTGTACAATAATTGATGCAAAAAGTACTCGATATATTAAACAAATAATGAAGTCTAAGACGTGCATAAGAAGTAAGACTGAAGCATATGATCGCAAAAAGTGAATTAAACAAAATAACACTTACAAATAGTGTAAAAGAGTAGCGCAAAAACAAGACACGGAACATGGACCAATTTGTAGTTAGTAAAACTAAATTACTTTGGTAGCGAGAAATTTAAATGGTTGATAAGACATCCCTCTCCAGTCATAACATAGATTATTTTGCTTATTAAATTTATAAATGATCTAAGTCCTCTTCGGAAAAAATACGTACAGGGGAGCCATCGGGTGATGTCTTAACGTAAACCTTACCATCCAAAGTCCAAACACTGAAAAGGGTGCCCTCCTGCCTTCGCCTGTTAGCTTCCTTCACAATTCTTCGTCTATAAGCCGTAAGGTTCTCGTTTATGAAAATACGCTGTCGCTGTCCATTTGAAGGGTAACTGGGGAATATATCTGTGATTTTGACATCTTTTAGTTTGGTGCGTTCTTTGTAAAGTTTCGATTTCACTTTATGATTGCAGAATTTCACTATAATGGTTTTGCCGCGAGACAGCTTATGCGAAATCTCTATTTCCTCTGGCTCGACCGTGATATTTAAAGCTTCGGCAACCTTAATGACCACGGCCTCTGTACTGTGATACGCATCTTCTGGAATTCCCTGAATTTCTAACGAGTTTTTTCGAGTGTACTGTTCCAAATTATCATGGACTTCCCACAGTCGATCAGATTCTTCTTTCTGCTTTCCTAAGTCGGGTTAAATACAATAATTTAAATTAAAGTATTAATAACCGAGATACAACATGGCAGCTTAATTTTATTTAATTTTTTTTTTTTAATCATTCGATTAAACTGAAACCTAATAATCAAAAATATGCCTACTTTGACTTCTAGTGTGCCACAAGGCTATAGGCATGGAGAGCGGTAAAATCGCAGATGACAAAATCACTGCTTCTTCTAGCGAAGCTGAGCATGAACCTTGGCGAGGAAGACTGAATTCTGTAGAAGGGTCGTGGTCAACTCGTTATAAGGCTACCGGGGAATGGCTTCAGATTGACCTGGGTATCAGGCCCAGAAATGTTTCAGGAATAGCGACGCAAGGAGGAAGTAACTACCGTAAAAGACCAGCAAGGGTTACGAAATACAAACTGAAGTACAGTGACGATGGTACCGGAATTTCCAGTACTATAAGAAACAAGGGCAAGATACGGAGGAGGTGAGATGTGCCTAGACCAATAAAGTAGTAACATGCACGATCAGTTGTTCATATAGAGATCTCATGTTACTGTAGCACTGGCATAAGCAATACCAATGCTATTGGCATTGGTAGCGGTATCCATCGGCATCCTCGGTATCGGCATCAACATAGGCATTTGTATCGATACTGGTTCAGTTTGATATTGATATTGTATAAATAATAATCATAATCATAATCATAATCATAATCATAATAATAATAATAATAATAATAATAATAATAATAATAATTTATTACTTATATAGCGCCATTTACAAATACAGATCAATGGCGCTTTACAATTTCTAAATCAAGTCAAATCTAAAAATATCAAATCAAATCAAATGTTGGTTTTTGGGAGAGGGGAAAACCGGAGTACCCGAAGAAAAACTTCTCGGAGCAGAGTAGAGAACCAACAAACTCAGCCCACGTTTCGTTTTGGGTGACAGCAGAGTCAATATTTTTGGCAAATAGTTTCCGCAGGTCTGTATTGTGTCTTGCTTCTACAAAAATGCCATGTTTTGTTTATGTAAGAAAATGCTCCAGGAAGTAATTATTTGACAGGCTTTGATAAAAGCCTCAAAATGGAAGGCTTGCGGCAACTCACTGCATCACTCTACCAGCCCCGTTACCATCTGTCACTAGCACCTTAAACAATCACCATTAAATTAAAAGATATTTCTGCATGCTGTGTTGTGAGTAAAATTTTGATATGAACAATCTTTACAGTTCTGCATATTTTCTTATCTCGGCTACATGATAAGTCTTCTAAGCCAAGTCCGGGTTATTACAGTAGACACAGCTCTAAAGATTTTATAAGATTTTTAGGTAAATACGAAAGTGGAAGACCATGCTGGACCATTCAGTTTTTTTCCTAAAGAAACAAGTGCTAGCGAAGATAATAATAACAATAATAATAATGATAATAATAATAATAATAATAATATTAATAATAATAATAATAATAATAATAATAATAATAATAATAAAAAATAGAATAAAATAACATAAAATATATCCTTTGTAGCCTTGGTATCGCACTCCCATTTGTTTGTGCTACCTCTCTTAATAATTTCTCTAACAATTTCTCTTCTTCTCTTTTTTTGCATTGTTGCACTGTAGGTGTTTGCTGGAAACACAGATTTTAAATCTGTTCGATACCATGAGCTAGACCCACCAATAACCGCCCGCTATATCCGAATTGCACCAGTAGGTTGGAAAAACTGGATAGCGATGAGAGTTGAGTTATATGGTTGTCGAGGTACGAAGTATTAGGAAGTTTACCTGAACTCGAATATTTTAACAACGAGCATTTAAGCTCAGATCTATTCATTGTTTTCAGTCAAGTGCACGTCACGCAATCAACAATTCAATATATAAAGACAAGGAACTGATATTTCGTAGAAGAGTAATAAGTAAATAATATGCCAAAATCTCAGGGCTATGCGATATTCCGTACTCGAGTTATCCGGCAAAATGTATCACTCAAAATTAGAGAGTTTAGTGTGGACAAGCCATGTTGGTGTCCCTCTGAGGAGCACCAATATAACGGCCGGAAACAATGGCCTTCTTCTCTCTGTTGAGTTTGCAAACATTCGCATAGATGTTTTCCTTTAGATGTTGGTTTCTCAGACCTCAAAAACACATGGTTATTCGATGTTGTCATGTCCATGACATGCTTGTGAAACTGAGCCCTCTTTTATGTCACGCACTTTGAAAAATATAAAGTTTAAACCGCTCTATTTTGAAAACAAAACATGCTGCCGAGCTGAAAACAAGCATATTTCTAAAACTTCCTTTACGTGATGAAGATAAAAATGTAAAAGTGTGTTTACTTTTGAATTTTAGTTTTTTTTTTCCTATAATGTCACGTGAAAAACAAAACAAAACAAGATGGGACACTAAAGCACTCAAGCTAACTTTATCTTAAAACCAACTGTTCAAAATTTCCCTCAGTCGTTAACCCCTGTGGGCTTAAATTATTGAAAATCAGGACAGGATGAAATATTCTTAGAAGAATTTTGTTTCATGCCCATGATAAATAAGACTAAGTGGACCTTCGTGATTTCCTGGAGGTCTGCAATTTCTTCAATTCATTTTTTTTTTTAATAAAAGAGATAGAATGCAGACAGACATTCTATTTCTCTTCAGCGCCCTTCAATACCCGTAATTTTCCATTTTCCTAGTCCGCCTTCCCCCAAACATCCATTATGAGATGGTGGGACAAAACATAACACACCCCAATAAATCGGCTTCACATGACGTGACATGACATGAAATCACATGACATAATGTTCCTTGAAAGTCCATTGCATCGGTGACTGCATTGGTGATAAGAGCGATTCTCAGTGTCAGCACCGCTCAAACTGGGATACATTGCTTACTTCATTTACTTGCCTATTTTATACCTACTCAACAAGAGCACTTTTGTTTAACTTGTTGCCTGTATTCCTGTCCTATCAAAGCCGGTTAAAGGTTAATAAATTTCACAATTAAAATTCCTTAACCCCTTTACAGAAATAAAGCCATGTGATTCAGAGCCGTGTCTCAATGGCGGTAACTGCACAAACGAAGCACGAGGAAACTACAGTTGCAAGTGTACGATTGGTTGGACCGGAGACCGATGTCAGAGTAAGGGTGGTTTGTTTTACTTCACTCCACTTCATTGCAAACTTTCTTATACACTTCACCTCAAATCAGCTCACTTCGCTTCGCTCCACCTTACTAACTTTACTGACGTTACTCCATTTCACTTCCCCTAAGAGTTAACTTCTGTTCATTTCACTTCTATTCTGACTTCCTCTCATTGCAATTCACTTCACTTGCTTAGCTTCATTTCCTTCGCTTCACTTACTTCGCTTACTCCTTCGACGTTAAATTACCTTTCACTCCACGTGACTACACCTCCTTCACTCCTCTGCAGTTCACACACATGTAGATTCAGTTGAATTCACTACCTTCAGTTCCCGTTGCCTTCCTTTGCTTCACCTCTTTTCACTGTACTTCGCGTCGTTTCACTTTATCTCTCTTTACTTCATTTAAAGTTAAATCACTTATATTCACCTCATATCTCACCTCACTTCACATTAGTCTTATTTCAGTTCACTTTGATTAACCTGATCCATTTCACATTTTTTCGCTTTCCTTGTTTCCTTCATTTCTCCTTACTTTATTTCGCTCCACTTCATTTCACTTCACTTCACTTCCCTTTACGTTACTTAACTTAGCTAACTTTGTTTCTGTTTATTTCTCTCCAGTCCACGTTACTTCTTCTTTCCTTCACATTGCCGTATCTGTCCTTAACTTACTCCACTTTTCCGCGGTTCTTCATCCTTTAATTAATTTCACTTCACGTTACTTCAGTTAATGAACGTTTGAGCTTCCCAAATGATCTCCCTCACAGATACTCTGGTCCCTGAATAAGCTACTGAGAATTTCGTGTGCAACTAAAAATAAACATCATTGCCTCTTTTTGTTTACTATTCGCAAAAAAAAAAAAAAAAATCGAAACTCCTAGAGTCACAACAAAATGATCTATCAAAAAAAAACTCTGCATCTAAAAACATCGGTAGTCTTTACACAAGGCTGTTAAGTAGGCTGCGATGATCAGTCACATATTTAAGACTTAAGAGCTGCTAAGTTTACTTAGGGCTTCTTCATATGAGCCCGGTTGACCGGGCTGGCCCAGTTGGCGGGATGAATTTTATCAGCTGTTCAAATGGGAAATTACAGCGCGGTTACCGTGACGAGAAGTGGTGACGCGACCATTCACGCATGAGATTTAACGAACAAGTCTGGTGGGAATTTTTCGCTTTTATCGGTTTAGAAACCTCAAAATCATTTTATCTTTACTTAACTATGAAAAGAATTTTCCCGAACTATAAATAGAAGAAAAAAGAAGTCAAAATCAAATACTGTCCGTTCTACTGACGAAAATGCATTGCATCATTTTCATCCCGGTAACCTGGCTGGAGTGTTCATATGGCAAAAATTCCAGCCCGGTTACCGAGATCTCGGTTAGAAAAACCGAGATCTCAGCAACCGGGCCAGCCCGCCCTCTCATATGAACAATTCGAAAATTTTACAAAGCATTTAGTGGTAAGGCGAGATCTCGGAAACCGGGCTAGCCCGGTCAACGGGCTCACATGACGAGGCCCTTAAACCAAAATTGTGAGTGTGAAGGCCTAAGTAAAATCCCAAGATATTTTACTTTGCATCTAATTATAATCGGAAAGTTGAAACAATTCAAGAAAGTTTCAAGTGACTTGAAAACCATCCGTAAAACCGACTTACCAACTTGCGGTTACTTGAGCTTTGAGGTAGGCGAAGCCTGTCGGTCAACCTTAATGAACTGCATGAGAAAATCAACTTAAGTTTATCTTGAAGTAAAAGACAACACTTGTGTGTCCAAGGTTGTGTCAGAAGTGTCCAAAGTTGTGTCACTTGTGTCCAAGGATTTCCAGAATCCTCGTTTTTCTAGTATCCGGCAATTGTGCGGGGCGTCATGGGTTCTACTTTCTTTCCCCCTCTTCAGATAAGAGTACGGTTGGGGAAATGAAATATTCCGCTATTGTGGGGAAGAACGAGGCACAGCTTGCAAAGTTAAGTGAGTGGTTAAAGCCCGTCGCGCAAAGCAGTCACCAGTGGAAACTCTGCTGGCGAGCAAGTCAGGATGGTTGGGCTGCCTCAACGTTCCACTCCAAGTGTGATAACAAAGGTCCAACTGTTAGCATAATCAAGGTTGGCAATTATATATTTGGAGGCTACACCAGCGTATCATGGGGTAAGTGATTTAAGATCCGTTATTGTTTTTCGAAACAATTCAAAGATATGCGGGAGGTTAAGGGGAAATTTGACAGATATATAGCCTCGGAAACCTCTCTGAGAATTTCCACAAAAGCACACATTAGCTAATAAAAATATCATCGTTCCAGATATCTCATTTTGACATTTACCCGAAAATGCCTTAAAACATGCAAGTATCATTGGCCATACCAAATTGATAAATGGCACAAGGTTCGTTTTAAATACCCCTAAGCTCCGTTGTTGAATACGCTGGAAAAGAGGCCCGATCAGATATATTCCTTACTATAAATGTTATTCCCTTAGCCTAATTTAGTAATTAGAGGCAGTTTAGCTTCAAGGTAATCTGTACCATGATACAGAACTAGAACCCTTCGGTTACCTGGTAACCCGTTTGTAGCAAACAAGAAAGCATTTTTGTTTGTTTCTTTGTTTGGTTTTAGTTTCCAGGTGTGACTACAGGTCCGATACAAAAGCCTTCCTGTTTTCATTGGTAAATAAGCCAGGCTGGGATCCTTTGAAACTGCCACAGACCGGGAAGCACTACAATTCATATTCGTACTCCATATACAGCTGCTCATCTTATGGGCCTACCTTTGGAGGTGGACACGACTTACACATCAACAATCAAGCTGTATCTAACAGTTACTCGTACACTAACCTTGGTCACTCATACAGCCCTCCGCCAGGGAACAGCTATAGCACTTCCTTCACTCAAGAATTCCTGGCAGGAAGCTACAACTTTCAACCAAACGAGGTAGAAACATTCTACGAATCAACATAAAACAAAATAACTTTGCCTGGTTTAGTGTCTTAGCAGAAGCCCATCAGTAGCGGCGTACAACTCCCATGTTAAGCTTATGCCCCGGCATTTTTACAGACCAAGTTATCATTAGACTATCTATTCGCGCAGAAACAGGGCAACGAGGATGGGAACGGCAACAAAAGGGCTACAAAACAGTACGTTTAATGAGTGAAAACAAACGCTCCTGCGGGAGTCTGATATTTGCGGGAATATTCAATCTAAAAATAAACTGATCTGTGAAAACTCCGTGACAGAAATGTACGGCAGTTGTAGGCTCCTAGTGATGGACTCCTGGTCTTAAGTAGATTATTAGTTACAAACACTTTTACTCGGGATATAGCTTTAAGAGGGTTCATTAAAAAGCGAAAGCAGAAAACAAAGCAGTCACAAATTAACAGCCACTTCTAGGTTAGAAATTACACGTATCGTGCACAAGCGTGAGGGCGACATAACAGGAAGTTACAGGACAGCATAATCTACACAAAGTAGTTACAATTGAATAGCCACTTTGGGGACACAGGGAGTTCTAGGATGAAATAATTATAATCTACTAAACGTCATCTATTTTTTTTTCCTAGTCATTGATTTGTCTAATGTCTTTTAGGAATGCTTTTAATGACACTGGAAGAATATGCCTCATAGTTAATTAGCAGCTAGCATTGCAACAATCTTACTTATACTCTGCCCTTCACTTCTTAAGGTGGTCAACACCGATTTCCACCACTTTTAGGCTTTTCTTTTACTTTTATGGATCATTACCACCAATCTTCAGCACTGATAAGTTGTTACCTTATCGTGGTGTCAAGCAAATGTCCATGCAACCATTGATGTTAAGAAATTGTTTCGAAATAATAGGCTACCAAAGCAATGCTTTAACCTGTTTGAAATACCCTTAATTCTAGCTTAAGCAAAAATTACCTATGCTTACCTCAAGATTGGTGCGGACGCTACGCTTGTTATGCCACTAACCAAAGGCTACGGAATCGGGTGAACACCAGTATAGCGTCAGAATCATTTATTTTTCGGCGGATTTGATTTTAAGTACGACAAAATGCAAAGGCCAATTTAGACGGTACGAATTCTGTGCATACAACAAGCTAATGACACACTTATGATAACATTTAGGAGTAAATTATGCTTTTTTGTTGCACAAAATTTACCCCAAGACTTTTTGATATACGCAACTACGCAACACAATAAATAGTAAACAAACTAAAATAAATAGTTACAAACTGCTATACGTATTCTCTCGTGTATATTAAGCCTACAACTTGTCTTGTACGACGCCTGCGTAAAAAAATGTTTGAATTTTGAAACGTGTAGTTTGTAAACCTCACGACAATCAATCGTACGCCTAGGAAACGACAGTTAATACCATGATTTGCAAACGCACGCTTGGGACGATGGATATGATAATGGGAAGTAGAAGTCGTAGCATCTAAAGTGGCCTTTAGGAAGTCATATTCGTTAGCAATTTAGACGCAGTTCCCATTTAACAGGTTTAATTCTACTTTCTTTGGAAATATAGCTCCTTGATTCAGACTTTCTGTTTACACTCATGTGAGCGAAACTGCACCAAAACGAGATTTCTTAGAAAAGTGGGGACTGTTTAAAAAAGGCCTATAGTTTCCGTGCGGACGACTAGAAGTAAACCTAAAGCGGTTTTCAATTGAGTGTCGTAAAATAGCAAACAAAATAATTACTCTCTGTCAACCACAGTGATACAAGTGTTCAAAGTGCCAAAAACCAATCAGAATTCTAAGAAAATACATGCAACTGGGGATTAGTCGCGAAAATGCGTGCGAGCATGTCATGATTAGTTTTGGTCTTGCTTCTCATTGGTTGAGAAAGAGGGGCGAGTCTTCCTAATCAATTACCGAGCGCAGCAACGCAAAACCAAAATGAACGCACATTATTTTCGACACTCAATCAAAAACCACTCTAAGATAGTAGCACTTAGGCTTGCACACCATGTACCAAGTCCATTGTTAGTCTTTTTTAATCCTCCATTGTGTTTGGTTAATTGTATCGTTCTGGTTTATCGTTTCTCTATTTTTGTGTGCTTTGTGATGTCACTCGTGAACTTAGTATATGATGCACGTCCCCGCACTTAGCTATTAATATGAATTGACGTCTTATGCTGCAGATGCATTTTCCTTGTGAAACAATAGGCCATTTCCGAATTACCTTAGGCCTCTCTTTCAAAGCGAGGCCTGGTGCACAACCATTCGTATGAAAACGAGTTTAATTTGCATGTGAATGAAAACTAATTTTCATATGAAAAGATGGGCACCAGGACTCGCTTTGTAAACGAGGCCAAAGGTAATTCGGAAATGGCCTATTTCGGACAATCACTGGGTTAAGGCTGGCTGGATTTGAGCATCTCACTCATTAAGAAGTCATTCATTGTCTTTATTAGGAGTTGCGTACATTCAGTATTTAATAAGTCATTTATTGGTATTATTGGGGTTTGGTGCCTTTGTTATTAATGAGTCATTTATTGGCTTCATTTGGAGTTGGCTACGTTTATTATGTGTTAAGGTATTTATTGATATAAGTTGGGTTTGGATATATTTAGCGTTTCATAAGCCTCAGTCTATTAATTTGCTTAAAATTCTGGATTCTTCGTTTCATGATGTTAAGTCATTTATGGACTTAATGTGAGGTTGGGTATCTTTGTCATTAGTAAGTAATTGAATGACTTTATTCTGAATTGGGTTTGTTTATTAGTATTCAGAAAGGGCAAAGGCACATTTTCTTATTGGGGTCTTCATGAAGTATCGGAAGGCACTAGTTTGATCGGGGTTTGTTCCAACTCCCCTCACTTCACCCAGTTCTCATTATACAGTGACCAATTTGGAACCGAGAAACCTGCTTCTTGAGTTGATGTTCTTTCCACACCCTAAAAGTGGGGATTACGGACATTCTAGGACCTACAATAGCTACGCCTTTGCGTCCAGTCTTTTGATTAATTTCGTTGGATTTGTCTATTCTTGGGAATTTTGATTCATTTATTTGCGGGTTATATTAAGCCTTCATCGGAAAATCGTACCTTTGATTGTTACATTAAGCGAGTAATAACTTAATCTAACTTTCCAGCATACGTTGTCACGTCAAAAATCATTGATCGACTTCATTTGGTTTTTAATATCATACCAAATGCATGTAAACGCGTAAAGGTACAAAATAAAGGGAGAAAAAAGTGAGCAGTGCTTCTTCTTTGTTATGGACTGCGAGTGACAAATAATTTTCCAGAGCTATAACTTATTTTTTCTTTTTTTTTTCTTTTACGATTCCTGTGATATTCGTAAAATGGGCAAACAAAGTTATTTTCACCTCAGATGCTTCCAGATAGTAAGTGTATGACGGGATTTTACAGTTGACACAAAACTGACAAACAAATATAAATTTTTAAGAGTTTATTGGGTTTCGGGGGACGCAGCCTCAAAATTAGAGACGTTTGTGTGGATATAGAACTATGTTTTAAAGTACATAACTTGGACAAATGGTCAATCTCGACGTTACTATTCATTTGATGGTGTCAATTTGTCGATTGGTTAAAATTTGAAACTTGCCCAAGTTTCCTGCGCAACTCTGAAATGGTCAGTGAGTATTGTAGCTTCGTTGAGATTAGCCTGCCCCTCCCCCCAGACCCAGCGCGATTTTCTTCCCTCGTGTCGTGTTTCGCTCTTCGCTCGCCCCGAACATCTGAAAGCCTGGAACAGGCTATACTAGGTCGAGGTAGGGAAAGAGACAGAACATCGCCCTAAAACGTTTTTGCTCAATTCAAGTGGCTGATCACTTTTACAAGAACGTCTTTCAAAAGCTAGCTACAGTTAAAAGCAATCAATTATTCCTTTCAAAATTGTAGATACTTATTTCTTTTCCGCAAACGTTTTCAATTCTTCGACTCGCTGTCTTATAATTTGTGTCTACCGAGTTCGTAGGAATTCAAAGATTTCGAATACCTAAGAGAAAAATACTTTTACTAAGCGTAAAGTGCCTATGAAATAAAATAATAATAATAATAAGAATAAGAATGCATCATGTCGTTATTAAACCAAAAACCCGGTTTGAAACGCCCGAAACTTTCTCCAGGTAAGATTTTTCTGGCCTGAAAGTTTGCATTAGACCGATTTCGAGGGTCCCCATCTTCCGCTCGGTCAAACATTCAGATTACACCAGAAATGACGTACTTGGTGGCTCCACAGATCAGACATCAGCATTATGGCGGAGAAGGGAAGAAAGAAAGGTTGCATCAACTATTGCTCTGCCGGTGCACCAAATCTTGTAAATTGTGGCAACAAGACTGGATCACCGGAAATTCCAATGCATTACTTTCCCCCTGAAGAAAATTTGCGGGATAAATGGACTTGCTTTGTCCGCCTTCGTCGGAAAGATTTGATCCCGAAGAAAAGCTCTTGTTTGTGTTTGAACAGTGGATTTGGAGGAAAGCTATTTTGAGCATAAGCCCGTCCTTGTGCAGACTGACAATGGTCAAACCATTGAGTTGAAGAGAAACCTAATTAAAGACTCCATTCCCACTAAGGATACGAGGGTCCCTCTTAAGTCTCCCCTAACTGGCCGAAAGCGACGGAAAGTAAGTGACAACTCGGTATTATTGAAGTAAAAGATTACCGCGTGTTACCGGTATTTGATTTGTACAGCACCGCAAATAGCAGATATTTAATATGTTAGCTTCGTTCCGTCGTTGTTTGGAACAGTCCAGGCGTTCTTCGTTTGGAAACAGGAAAAAGGAGAGCTAGTTATTTGGTTGTTCTGACTTAAGATGTTTTCATTTTCAAACGGCGAAGATGAGTCATATTTCGAAAACCACAGAAAACCGCCAAGGCAGTCACTGAAAACCGCCAAAGGGAGTGGGCTCCCTGGATAATAATAATAATAATAATAATAATAATAATAATAATAATAATAATAATTATTATTATTATTATTGTTGTTGTTGTTGTTGTTGTTGTTGTTATTATTATTATTATTATTAAAACTGAACTGTGAATTTGTAGTAACTGATGTCAAGATGAGAACAGTAAGTGGCCATCGTTTGCAAATATCATGTCGACTTATTATAAAAGCAAATGCTATCGATTTGTGAATTTGTTTGCGTAAACAAGAACGCTTGCTTCGGTTTAATTTGTTACGCCGGCGTGTGTTCATGTCGAATCACGTGATCAATTGTGAATTCGGTTCATTGGCTTAAAGAACGAAGAACATAATCTATGTAGAGCCGGCGCGTGTTTTCATGTCGAAGCACCCTATCAATATATTGTGAATTCATTTTGATTTTTCTAATTACTATCGACTAAATTTACTAATTTCGGCGCTTGTTTCGGTTAAATGGGTTAAAGAACGAAGAATATTTAATACATATGTCGCGAATGTGTTTTCATGTCGAATCATGCCTTTCAATTATTGTGAATTCACTTTGATGTTTCAATTACTTTCTGCGTACGTACCGCGTAGCCGCGGAAGCCAGCTACGCAAAGTCTGAGTAGAATTAATTACTTTCTGTGTACCGCGTAGCCGGCTGCGTGGAAATTAAATTATTCGAATTGCAGGGTATTCTGCCGTTAAGCCGTCCTTTGAATCTGCTTTGCAGAACTACGGGAGATAAACCATCCTCACTGTCCTCTTCCGTAACTTCTTCTTCATCGCTTGTACGGGCAAGTGGTTCGGCGTACTGTTGGACATGTCCAACCACTTCCATTTCATCCGTTGTTTCGCTTTCTGATTCTTCTCCGCTATCTCAACCAACTACGTCACCAACGCGAAACTCGTCATCAGTCTCCGGAGACACCATTTTGACTTTTGAGACAATCTGGACAGTAAAAAATCCCTTTTTATTTTCTTTACGTAAAATTTCATCTGCCATTCTTTAAAAAGGACGTTTAGACCTGTAAATTTGGGCAAAAAAAAAAAAAAAACGTCATAGGCGCTTTAACATTGCAACGTTAAATCTTTAAGGCCAAAGAGATTAAAGAAACGTACTTACAGTGGCAGTCACATGTGCCCTCCAACGATTTTTTCCCATTTCCAAGTTTTGGTGGACGAGGCCATGCTCGATCGTCGTTGGGATCAAGTATAATCGCTCATGCCCGATCAGTTATTATGACGAAGTCATTTCCAATTTCGTTGAGATGGAGGGTTATTATGTGGAGACAACGTCAGTTATGTCTTTGAATCACATAGCAGAAATACTTTTTGTGAGTAAAATGTTTGTGAAGAAGGCAACGTAGCTGGAGCCGTAAGCAATCCGCCAAACAGAAAGTCAAATAAACGAAAGATATCAGCTAGCTGAAAAAAAAAATGGCTTCTGAAATGAATCGCCTCGGGTGGAGATTGACTTTTTATCAGCTTAATATGGATACAGATAATTTTAGCCGTAGAAATTCTTGTCTCGCTATAAGATAATCCAAAGCTCTACCTTGACGAGTTGCAAGCGTGGTTGGAAAACCAAACAAGCGACGTGTATGCAATGGAAACTCTGAGCAGACCTATACGACAGATGGGATTGACAGCTGTAAAAAAGGTGCTGAAAGCTACAAGATTTTAGCAGTCAACTTTTTGTAGTTCATTCTGTAATAAAGGTTATTGTTTAGTTCTCATAATGTTGTGGTCGTACACTGTTTTTAAATTAATTTGCAGCTTCAAAACATTGCCAGTGAACGAGACGAACGAAAAGACGCAGAGTTCAAACACTTTACTTGTCAGTTTCACCCAGAAATTTTTTCTGTTTATCGACGAGTCAAGTAAAGATGAAAGAGCAACTCAGAAACTCTACGAATAGACATTTGAATAGTGGTTCCGGAAACTCCACTCGCTCTGCGTTAAAACGCCATTATTGTCATGGATACATTTGATTGACGTCCACGAGAACTTTGTTTTCCAATGAGGAAAAAACGTTGGAGGGCGCATGTGACTGGTAACCGCTGTAATAAAAATAGCTTACAAGAAGAGACACAAATGGTGCAAAACTAACTATAACAGAAAACATTAATAAAAATAACCATCCCAGGTCTTTCAGTTGAACTCCTTTATCAGCAAACGTTAGGCAACTGGCTTTACAAGTGGGCGCAATCGCGCAGATTAACTAAATAGTCCTTTCTGTAAAGCTCCTACATGTTGTTTCGAAAAACCCCTGTCTGAATGCTTTCCACTGTACTTTAAGTCAAATTTTGAAAATAATTTTACCGTGACGTCATAAAGCCCAGCCACAGGCACCTTTACTGTTCCTGTTATTATTTCTAAGCATAAGAAATGGTAACGATAACACAAAACTACAAGGTCCTAAAGTGTGTGATTTTGTAAAAGCTAGGGAATTGGCCATTCAAGCAAACCAAGGTCATTAGAAGGACCCCGGAGTTTCAGCGAAACGTTCATTTATTTCTTGGAACTGTACAGTACGCAAATAACACGTCTAATTGCAGTTATCTTTCGCCGGCAATAAATGTTTCATTCATTGGATTACCTTGTTGTTAAATCTTTGGCGAAAACCATAAAAAAACTCGCACGTGTTTCTTAAGTGTTCTATGACTTTGACATCAACTTAAACTGTTCACAAAAGGATTCATCGTCGATTTTAAAAGAAATTTACAATGCTGACCTAAATTAAATAAATTTTATTCCAATGTTTGCGAACCTGATCATATTAAAACGAGTGCGTGAACAGCGTTTACAAGCGCTTAGCGAGTTCGTTTCAAACTCGAAAACTCCTTGAGAGAATGGTTCGTTTTAATTCAGTCGGTTTCGTGGGGGCTCCGCGTTTGCGCTGGACTATCTAGAATACCTGTGGATTTATTTATTCGCACACGATAAAAATCTTGGAGGGATTTGTATCCTAATTATAGAAGTTGCGGCGGGAATGAAACTTGGATACTGTTTGAAAGCTTTATTAAGATTTGTAAAGTAATTTAAATTACAGTCTATGTATCTAAAAAATAATTCCAAATTTCGATTTGGGGTTTGGCTATCTCTTCCCCCGTGAGCCCGAGAAAGAAAGCAAAACAAAAACCACAGCGCTTTACCTGCTGTCTCGATGATCGTATCAGAGCCAGGCAACCTCGTCGAGGGAGCTCGAAATAAAGTACGCAGTAAACGTTTTTCCAGGTAATTTTTGCATTGAGTGCTACAATTCAATTGCCTCTAATACATTATTTATTAAAAAAATGTATACGAAAACGTACACGAAACTATATGCTACAGGTCGACTGTCAAATACTTCAAATCAAACTTTGCAAGGTCGATCGATTGGCGTGTTTTGGCTGTCAAATGCACGTAAAATGTATTTTCACTAAGACCTGCTAAGCATAAAAATATACTACCAGAAAATCTTTACTTCTTGTTATTGGGCTGCCATATTGAACACTTTCAAATGCGGTCATGCACACTGACATTCATTTCCAGCTTAAATAAACTTGAAGTTCTTTCATTGGAGAATCGTATATTTTGAACATTTCTTCTAATTCTCACCAAACTGTCGGTATATTTCTGCAAGATTTAGGAGGATTCAAAGCTGAAACACTGCTTTCATCAACATGGCGCTCGATGTGGTTTGGCACATTTTCATTTTTACAACGCGAATTGTTATTAATTCATATGTTGTGAGATGCACGCTATGATTGGCTAGCAAAAAATACGATTGTTCAGAGCGTGTATTGAGAAAATACATTTCAATTAAGAAATAAATAAACCAAATTTTCCTTCATTTGTCGAATTATTTGTCAGAAATAGCTTATAAAAGTAATAGAGGACTTTTTCCCGTGTTTTCAAAACCTCATCTAAACACTCGGACTACTGGCAGCGCGGGGTGGTGGTAGGGGGAAGTTTTGAAAGTTATGCAAACCCTCCACTGCATCTTGGGTTTGCATAAGTGCCTCGAATTCTCCCCCCCCCCCCCCCCTTCCCCTCCTTGTGTTTAGATGAGGCTATGTAAATACGGAAAAAAAGTCCTCTGTTGCTTAAATATTTTGTTGTTATAAAACGCTCTTTTTAATAAAATCCTATAATTCACTTGAAAGACGGATGGCGATGTTTCACTGTATACTAACTATGTTCACTGTTATTAGTTGTTACAAATACCCTGTTGTAGCAATAGAGCGAAGAAGCTAATTTTAACTAATTTCTCAACCACGAATAGCCTTTTGGTAACCTCAACCTTAGGCCGAAACTAAAATAATCTTAAGGACATTCTTTGTTCCAGGATGCCAACGTTGAAATTTCTACAGCGGAAAATAAGCGTTCCACGACGCGTCTAGAGAAGGAAACGGGAAGATAATACTACTGCAAGGCAAAAATTCATGAAACAAACACGAATCTTTCTTACTCCGAGCTAGAGAATTCTCAGCAACTCACTATATCAACGGATAAGCTACAAAACTTAGAGCTTTGGCAACTTTATTTTGTCTCGGGAACACTTATCGGGGAAGAAATCCAGGACCCGAGTGAGCGGCAGAATCGAGCCAACACTTATCAACATTTAACAACTGGTTCACGCGTCAGCGCGCGTTCGTCGGGATATGAAGCACGCGGGAAGTTTGGAGATCAAGGAAGATGATGATGTCAGTCCCTTCTTTAATCCTCCCCTCAGTTAGAAAGAAAATCAGAAATTCGGACCTGTCCACATTCATTGGGAAAAAGAGGGAAACAATTACGAAGAATACTGAGCTTTCTTAAGAAGGAGTGCCTAAAGGGTCTTTTTGCAATTAGTTTTAGATCTATAGTCAATCCGACCAGCTCAACGTGAATTTGATTTTGTATATATTTGGCTACTTTAAGTATTGCCAATAAAAAAAATAAATAAATAAATTAAAAAAAAAAGCAATTTCAGTTTATAACCTTGCAGCTTGAATCGTTCATAAATATGTCAGTCCTAATTGTCGGAAGGAGTGTTATATTAATGTTGCGTTCTCGTTAACTCCGATAGTTTTTTCTCTTTTACAGGCATGGCAAATCAGTGGTTAGAACCGAAAAGTTGATGTGTACTTTAGTGGTTTTGGCTCACGAGAATACAGCAAATTTTTTAATTGTTATAATATTTAGAGATTTGGAACCAGTTTTATTTCTAGAAAAAGGACAATTTGGAACTCCAAGCTGTGTTTGCTGCAAATGGTTGCTGGTCGAATAGACGAACACAAAACGAATAACGAGGTCAGTTTTAATACCACTCCCTATTCTCACCCAATTAACCTGCATTCAAAACATCGTACCTCGCAACTCGAAGACCGACTGCGCAGCAAACTACCGCGATATTGATTTCAAAACATATTCAAACATCTTTTAGAAATGGCAAGCAAGTGAAGATTAAATTAGTTAAATAACCCTTTGAAAAATAAAAGTGAAAAAACAAACAAACAAACAAAAACAAAAGAATGAGCGTAAGCTTTTTTTCTCCCTCTTTATGCCCAAGATCAGAATTAATATCTTTCTTTGGGAATTCGCCTTCAATTCCTCAAAATTATGTGCTTGCTTGCGGTTTGTAATAAACAAGAAACAGTTTGTACTTTTTGTCCCTTTATTTTTCCCTTCACAATATTACATGCAGTTAATATGATAGCCCAGCACCAAATAAAGTCGACCAACGATTTCCAATGAAATAATACGATGTAAGATAGCAACAGAACTTGTAAACCCATCATCATGACATGGCTTCACAACTGGGTGAAAAAAGTTCCTTTTGTTGTTTTATATATCTAACAATAAAAGGTTCGACTTTAAAAAAATTCCCATAATCGAGATTAAGTTCACCAGCTACCAAAAGCGTCGTATCGTCGTATCACGATATCATTTAATTGAATTAAGGGATATTTTGATACGACGATACCCAGCTCCAAAAAGACAATGCCGGTGAATGAATAATTAATTAAATCTAAATAAAGCCAGTCAATGACTTAGTTTAATTTAGTAAAATGAAGGTTCCATGTTACCACGGCTGATTAGATGCTGTTCCTTGATCGCTTTTCAATTGAGTGTCGAAAGTAATTTGCTTTTGCTTTGTTTTTTATTTTCATTGCTACTCTCGGCAAATGATAAGGAAAACCCGCCTTTCTTTCTCAATCGATGAAAAGCAAGCCAACCTTCCCTGCATTTGGTCCCGGTTGCATGTATTTTCTTTAGTCAGAATCCTAAGAAAATACATGGAACCGATACCAAGTAAGTGTGGCTTGCCTTTCATCGCTTGACAAAAAGGGACTAGTTTTCCTAATGAATTGCCTAATGTAGTAATGCAAGATTTTTAGATTTTTGCGTTTAGAACATGTGTTGTGGTTGACAAGAGTAATGACTTTCGTTGCGGTTTTACTACACTCAAGTAAAAATCGTTTTAGCTGTCCTCACGAGAACTATTCACCCCCTTTAAAAAATACCCAACTACTTAGTAAGATTATTGCAATGTCACTAATGAACTGCGAGCCACTTTTTTCCAGTTTCTTTAAAAGCATTCCTGGATAACCATTAGAATAGAAAACTGAGATTTTGTTTCCTTCCTACGCCACTTTAATCTCTAATTTCAATATGACACAAAAGTTATCAGTCAAATCGATGACTAGTAAAAATATTCAAAATCCAGTTTTTTCGACGCTTTTACCTGGGAAACGGCTTCTAGAAAAGAGTAAATGCAGTTACCGAAAACTTCTACCACAGTATTGTTAAGTTAAGCAAACTTCGTAAGATCTGAAAAAAAAAAAAAAGATTATTTTCTTGTGAACGAAGAAATCCAGGTTAGTTTTTTGTCTCAATTCACCTTTTTCTCGAAACTTCTCAATTGTTGTTTCGTAAATCCGATGTATTCTGTCTGAGACGAATTATATTAGTTTTCTATTCCTTGATAATGCCTTTTAAGAGCAAAAAGAAAAGAAAGTAGGTTACTTTACCCTAGCACTCCCTATTACCCCAAAATGGTTGTTTTACGTCTCAGCTTTTTAACTAGCCCACCGAAAGTAATGTTCTAACTACAGAAAAAAACGTTTCTAACTCATACTTCGCTAAGACACAAAACTAGACGAATCTTTTTTTTTTTTTTTTAAGCCGATTCGTAGAATACTTCTACTTCGTCTGGTGAAAAGTTATATCTTCCCGCCAAGAATGTTTGAGCAAAGGTAGACCCGTAGCTGTGCCCGCGGGGAGGACTGTACGAGTGACCAAGATTAGAGTAGGAGTTTAGGTTGGATATAGCATCCGAGTAGATCTGTACGTCCTTTCCGCCTCCAAATACAGGCCCGCAATTGGTATCGTCGAATATGGAGTAGGAATATGAGGTGTCCTGTTCTCCTTGCTGTGGCAGTTTCAGCGGATCCCAGCCTGGCTTATTTACCAGTGAGAACAAGAAGGCTTTTGGATCGGACTGATAGCTACCACCAGCAACTAAAAACGAGTAGGTAAAAGAGAACATAAAAATGCTTGCCACCCTATAATCTCACTGGAGCCTGAGGTTTCTAGTTTTGAGTTATAGCAAAGGACTACACCTGATCGGGCCTCTTTCCAGACTTGTTTAAAAAACATAAGCTTAGACGAATGTAAAGGCATCCTTCTGTCATCTATCCCTTAGGTATGACCAATGATACATGTATGGATTTCCAGGTAAGTTTAAAATTTTTAATCTTTTAGACAACGATTTTTAATTAACCAGTCGAGATATTTTTCGGCAGAAGTTTCTGCTTTCTTTATTGTTGCAAATGTTGGAAGATGCGAAAAGATGTTAATGAATGCGTATACAAATAATGGAAAGATATATGAAAAGCGTGCAAATTACAAAGATAGCCTTAAATTAACATGTTGAAGTTGTTCCAGGTAAATGTTAAAATGACATATTTGAAAAGAAATATTTTTGAGTTTATGAGTGCTTTTCAATGGTTCAAATTTTAAAAAGGCAATATAATAATGGTGATGCGTGAAGTAGATTGACTGACTGTAAAGCTTTCGCTGACCAAATCACTTACCCCACGACACGCTGGCGTAGCCTCCGAATATGTATTTGCCAACCTGAATTATGGTAACAGTTGGTCCCTTGTAATCACATTTGGAGTGGAAAGTTGAGCCACCCCAGCCATCTTTAGTCGCTCGCCAGCAGGGTTTCCACTGGTGACCGCTTTGCGCGACGGGCTTTAACCACTCGCTTAACTTGCCCAGTTGAGTCGCGCTATTGTTCACAATGATGGAATATTCTAACCCCTTGCTCGCGCTAACATCTGGAGAGGCGAAAATATAACTCACGGTATAAGCTATTATGCAGTTAAACAACGCATATCATAAAGCCAAGTTATTAGTCCAAGTTATAAGTGAGAAAGTTTTACGTTATCATGCAGCTGGAAAATGCGTTTTCTAAAATGGCAGCCATCGTGGACCCGGAAGGGTAACTGCAAAACTTGAAGCCAAGTTTCTGGAAAGCAGTTGCGATCTACCAGATTTTACGCATTTCGTACGATGCAAAAAAACAAAAACAAAAAAACAAAAAACAAAAAACAAAACAAAACAAAACAGAAAAACAATGGATCTATACTTTCATTAGAATTTAATTGTTGAAAACCTCCACTACTTATTGGCAGATCCAGGATTTTTTAATGAGGGTGGCTGATACTAATTATGGCCACCAAACTATAGGTTAAATAAAGTTAAGTTGTCCTACATTTCCCCTAAACATGGCGATTTATTTCGCGTTGCTTGCTCATTTGTCTCGCTTGGGTATTCGTTTTTTGCAACTGCTGCCACTAGCATTTCTAAGTTTAGCTCCGACCGTGATGGTGCTGTAGTCTGAAAGACCAAAGTATGAGGGTCCGCATAAAATTCGAGCACCAAGTCGACTAGAATTGCATCTTTCCTAGTCGGCTTCTTCACGATTTGTTTTAAGCGGAAGTGACCTTCTAAATAGCAGTTTAGCATCAAAACGTATATATAGACGACACAACCGCCTCTGAGATCGTTGAAAAAGGAAAACAAAGCAATTCTCAACTAATAGTTGACTGCGTGGTAGAGTGGTCTTCCCATAATAAAGTTCAGCTCGACAGTGATAAATGTAAAGAGCTAAGAATTTATTTTGCAAAAAGAGAACAAGATTTTCAGTCCATTGTTGTCAACGGGAAAACCTTGGAATGTGTTTCTAGCGCGAGGTTATTAGGTGTAACAATTGCAAATGATCACATCAATTAAACCAAGTAATTAAAAACGCTTCTAAGCTCTTGTGCTTATTAGTACAATTAAAGCGAGCCAGACTGTCATTCCCCGATCTTATATTGTTCTACTGTACTTTGCATTAGATCAATTCTAAGTTACGCAGCACCTTTTTTTCTTTTACGACCTTCCTTATTTCTCTTAAGCGCGAACTAGGACTGATGTGTTTAGAACAGGGCGCCAGCCATTATTTTTCCGGGGGTTGATTATTCCTTGGCCCTCGATAAAGAAGGTATTCCGTCAGTTGAAAGTTGCAACGGAAAGTATTCAGTAAAGTATTCAAATCCATGTTAAATGATGAGTATAATCGCCTTCATAAGCTTTTACCCGCAGCAAACAAGCAAATATACAGATAGTTCTAAAACTACATTTTAATTCAAATGTATGTATTACAACATTATGGTTTTTTTTAAATACTTTCCATCATTTATAGTTTTTAGTAGTGTCGTATGTATACATTGTTCTATCCGCAAGGGTGGTTGTTCACAAGGTTTTTCGGACGCACCTATTTCTATATTTTTGGGACCCTTTCTACGTATATCTTTTTTGGTTGGCTGTATTGGTGGCTAGCCACCCAATCCACCCCCTCTGGATGCGCGCCTGCTGCACCGATTTTTAAAACCAAGCAAATTTGGCGCGATCAATCAAGCACGGTTTTCCCGCCTTTTGAGTGGCCCTACCATTCATATTTTAGCACAATTTTTTCATGTCTAAAATTAAATTGCAAAGTATCTTTTAAGTAGCTTCGGCTCTGAGGATATCATTTAATATTAACTAAACCCTGAATTGTTTTGCCCAAAGTAGTATCCGTATTGTGAGATGGATTTGGCTCACTTTGGAGTGTGTCTTTTATAACACTACTGTTTGCCTTTAAGAAAGTCAAGTGAAGTAAATTCAAAGTGAAGTCAAGTTAAGTGAAGTGAAGTAAAGTGATTTACATGCAGGTGCAAGTAAAAAATTCACAGCTAAATTTGAATGAACTCTAGATGGGAAGGTTGGATTGTGTGGCAGTGCATAATTTGGTTCCCTCAGGTTGTTTAAGTGCGAAAGGCATGGGAGGTTTGGGTGAAGTGAAGTGAGACTAAGTGAAGGAAGGTAAAGTGAACAAAAAGCAGTGAAGTGAGGGTAAAAAAAAAGGAAAAAAAAAAAAAAGAATAGGGGACATGAAGTAGAATAAAAGGTTAGTTACCGAACTGGCATCTGTCCCCCAGCCAGCCAACCGCACACTGGCAACTGTAGTCGCATTCTTCTTCGTTTGTGCAGTTTCCTCCATTTAAGCATGGATGTGAGTCACATGCACTTACTTCTGCAAAGGGGAATTCAATGCATTAAAATTTAGCCTTCTGCCAGCTTTCACAGAAGACACAAAAGAAGTCTTAAAGGGTACGAATATTACTTTTAAGTAAATCTCTCAGTACGGAGCGTTTATACCTTACCTTAAGATGGAAACCCTGCCTACATAATGCAATACGAGTAACGACAATAACAATACCCGTGACACGATCAATGACGATGACAATGAGACCGATTACGACAACGAGAACGAAAATGACAAGGACAAAGGCAATACAAACTCGACGGTTACAGTAACAACGATAAGGAAAATGACAGTGGGAGTGACACTAAGAATCACAATAATGCTGATGACACCAATGGTGACAGTGGTAATGGCAGTGGTACTAAAACTGGAAGTGAAAACTGCAACCACGAAGACACTGATAATGTTAGTGTCACTAACAATGACATTGATGGAGACATTAACACAGACAACACCAGACACAATGAGAGAGTCAGTGACGGTGATAGCGAAACTGACAGTTATAGTGATTACAAGGCAGTAGAATGAGTTCGATTTTACTTCAGTTTCATACTCGGCTAATTTACCTTCCATTGACCAGGTAACATGACGTCGACCACTTTCTTAGTTTGATGTTAATTGAGTTCCACAGGTGAAGTGAGGTGGAGTGGACAAAAGGATCTTACCTTGACATATGTCTCCCCTCCAACCAATCGCACACTGGCAACTGTAGCCTCCTGCTGGTTCGTTTGTGCAGTTTCCTTCATTTAAGCACGGATTTGAATCACATGGTTTATCTGCAAAAGAGGAATTAAAGAATGAACGCTTAACTTTTCGTCAGCTTTCACTAGAGAAACAAAAGAAATCTTAAAGAGAACGTTGTGTTTTTATTAATTCAAGCAAAGCTGTCATCATGAAGAGTTTATACCTACAGTTTGCAAGATGGAAGCCCTCCCTACAAAACGCAATGCGAATACTGCCAATAACAATACCTGTGACACGAACAATGACAATGGGAATAGTAACGAAGACGACATCAACAACAACGGCAAGAGCGATGACACAAAAAAGCCAACGACATCAACAGTAATAGTAACGATGATAGGGAAATAACAATGAGTGCGACACGAAGGATTGCAATGGCACTGATGACACCAGTAGTGAGAGTGGTAATGACAGTGGTACTAAAACTGGAAGTGAAAATTGCAACCACGAAGACACTGATAATGTCAGTTTCAGTTACAATGACATAGATGATGACAATGACACAGACAATACCAAACACCATGAGAGAGTCAGTGACGGTGATAGTAAAACTGACAGTGATAGTGATAACAACGCAGTAGTTCCGGTAGGGTGAGTTCGATTCCACTTGAGTTCCAAAAGGATGTACAACCTCAGCCAGCATATCTTCCATTGATCAGGTAACATGCCCTCTAGCTCAGTTCGATTTCAATGAGTGCCACAGGTGAAGTGAAGTGAAGTAGAGAAAATTTTCTTACCCTGACAACTGTCTCCCACCCAACCAATAGCACACTGGCAAATGTACTTCCCTCCTGCTTGGTTTGTGCAGCTACCTCCATTTAAGCACGGATTTGAATCACATGGCTTTTCTGCAAAAGAGACTTTGATGCATTAACACTTAACCTTTAGTCATCTTTCACAGGAAAGACAAACCCTACAAAAGAAGTCTTTTAGAGTGCTTATTAGTTTTATTAATTCAAGTAAAGCTGTCAGTGTGAAGTGTTTATATCCGTTTGGTTGACGTTGGTTACAAACTTACAAGATATGGTTCAAGATCATTTCCTGTAGCCTCGTCTAAATTTTGGAATGCACTGCCACTATGAAATCTGTCCAAGCGACAATTTGTTAGTTAATTAGTCAATTAGTTAATTAGGTTACTAGGTTCTATTTTTATTAGTTTTTATTTTGAGTTTTACAGCTAGTTATTTTATTAGTTGTTTCATTTTATTCACGTTTCAGATTGTAAAGCGCCATATAAATAAAGTATTATTATTATATAATGCAATACGAATAATGACAGTAACAATACCTGTGACAAGAATGGTGATGACGATGACAGTGAGACCGATTACGACAACGAGAACGTAAATGACAATGAAAATGACAATTAAAAAAAAATGAAATGAAATAAAATTGACAGTAACTGTACCAATGATCAGAAAGCTAGAACAGTGAGAGCGACACCAAGGATCACAATGGCACTAATGACACCAACAGTGACAGTGGTAATGACAGTGGTAATAAAACTGAAAGTGAAAAGTACAACCACGGTGACACTTACGACGACATCGACGGACAATACCAGGCACCATGAGTGAGTCAGTGACGGTGATAGTGAAACTAACAGTGATAGTGATAACGACGCAGTACGGTGTATAAACACGTCTAATTTATCTTCCAGGGACCAGGTAACATGCCCTAGAGCACAGTTCCATTTTACTTGAGTCCCATAAGTGAAGTGAGGTGACATGACGCCACAAAAGGTTCCTACCTTGACATCTTTCCCCAAGCCAACCATTCGCACACTGGCAACTGTAGTTCCCTGCTGCTTCGTTTGTGCAGTTTCCTCCATTTAAACACGGATTTGAATCACATGGTTTTTCTGCAAAAGTTAATTTAATACATGAACGCTTAACATTTTGCCAGCTTTCACAGGAGTGACAAAAGAAGTCTCAAATAAGTAAATATTGGTTTTATTAATCCAAGCAAAGCTACAAGTATGCAGTATTGTACCTACAGTTTGAAAGATGGAAGGCATTTCTACAACCTCGGCTAATTTATCTTCTAATGACCAGGTAACATTACCTCTATCTCAATTCGACCTTACTTGAGTTCCACAAGTGAAGTAAAGTAAAGTAGAACAAAAGCTGCTTACCCTGACATGTGTCTCCCATAAAACCACCGACACACTGGCAATTGTAGTTTACTACTACTTCATTTGTGCAGTTTCCTCCATTCAAGCACGGATTCCAATGACATGTACTTTTTTCTACAAAATTGATTTTAGGATATGAAATCTTTTGACTTTTTGTCAGCTTTCACAGGAGAAAAATACTGTCCAAAATAAGAGCAAAAGAGTGTGTGAGAGTGAGTAAAACCGTCAGGATGAGGCGTTTATACCTAAAAATGAACAAAGAGGGTTATTTTCTAAAGAAACTGTGGTGCTGCGTCGGTGGGGGAGTGAAACACGAAAAGTTGGCTTATCAAAGAAGTTGATATTGTAAATTGACCACCGCACAGGGATTAAAAAAAACTTAGCGGCGTTTCGATAGTTACCCCTTAGTCAGAGCGAATCGAGGAATTGTGGGTTGTTTTGGGTTTATATACAAAAAACGGAGCGACCCTCTTGGTGGGATTGTTGTAACATGAGCATCAGGGATAAATAGTAATATAATCTCAATTGTCTCGAAATAATGGTTTAGGATGTGCTGTTTCAATACGCTCCTCCAGCCCCCTCCCCCAATAAGACACCATGGTGACAGGTTGTTAAGCCGCTGAATTCCTCTACGTCAAGATGAAAATGCTTTATAAGAAAGTTAACAAACGAAATCTCTCTTACCCTCGCATCTGTCTCCCATCCAAACAACCGGGCATTCGCAGTAGTAGTCTCCTCCCACATCTTGGTACCAAGTCCCTCCATTCAAACAGGGATTGTAATCACACGCTTAATAGAACAAAACGACATCTTTATTGGCTTTGACATCATGAAATGTTACCGAGAAGACGAGTGGAGAAAGCAACCAAATAAGAATAGAACGCCAATCATGATCACGTGCCCAGGGTGAGCTTGCTAGCAATATTGAATTAGTGGGTTTACAATGTGACTTTTCCTTAAAACAGATATTCTTTTCAGATAGAAGAAAAACACCTCCAGCTACAATTAGTATAGAGACTATGCGTTTCAAGGAATAAAGTGTTTTATTTCACATAATTTTTTTCACTCTAGAATGCTCGAACGTTTTCGCTTCTCTATTTCAACGTGAACCAATGAGTAATGATTTCTCAGTTCAAGGCCTCTGAGGGAACTCAGATCTTGATCTGAGTTAAACAGTCAACTAAGAGTAGGAAGAAAGTTTCCCTATACCTTACAACATCTAGCAGAGTTATATATGACGTTGACTGGTGAGTTTCTTAGCCCATTGTTAGAGGGTCTAAGAGAACTAAAATTAATTTAACGAGCTCATTTGAAATTATTACGTATTAATTTGTAGTTTTCTTCCTTAGACTATTTTTCATACCTTCGCAAATTTCAGTCAAAGCGGGAACTTCATCGAGAAGTCCCATGATCTGATCTAGCTTCTCTCTCAGAGCCTGCCTGCCGTCTGCTGCATCACTCAATTCCCGATGCGGGAAAACCACCTCTGTAATGACACCAAGCATTCTTTTATTCAATTGCACTTCACCGCACTTGACCATTAATGTGCTACAATGTGTCTTAAAGACCGATATCGATCATTAGTTATCACTAGGAGGAAACTGATAGGAATTGGGGGAAGGGGGCGCGGGGAGGGCCGTTTAGGCGTTAGCGACTGGCGGATTCTTACGGGTCCCTTGGTTTTGTCATGACCAATGGCATAACTTATAACGCAATTCTTCTTCCAGTCATTTCACAATATAATGTTTTGTCTAAAGCCGAGGGATTTCTGCCGAAACTGTTTCGATATTAGTTCCTCGCAGTGGAGTCATGAAGGTAGTATATCTATCTCTAATGACATATGTATATGTATATGTATATGTATATGTATATGTATATGTATATGTATATGTATATGTATATGTATATGTATATGTATATGTATATGTATATGTATATGTATATGTATATGTATATGTATATGTATATGTATGTGCATGTCCATGTCCATGTGCATGTGTATGTGCATGTGCATGTGATGTGCGTGTGCCTGTGCATGTGCATGTGCATGTGCATGTGCATGTGTATGTGTATGTGTATTTATATGTATACATTTCAGTAATTTTGATTACCTCTTTAATACCTCCACCTCTATAATAAAATGTTGTCTGAAGTCTTGCTGTGTATTTCCGCGCATTTACGCTTGATTAGCTTTCGTTTATACACATGTTTACCTCTATGGATTTTCGGAACTCTTGATGCTCGTATCACCGGGAACAGGGTGATTTGGAGAAAGAACACTGCCTTTAAATTGTACAGCTGTGATGAGAAATAACAAAATAATGTAATTTTAGACTAATCGTATACATTCAGCTGCCGAAAGCAGCTGTGTCTCCTCAACGCTTCAAGAATTAATTAAAGCAAGTCCCGTGAAACCAGCGCAATATGGCAAGCTTTAGGTAAGCAGAAACCAAGGCGGGCGCATGCTTTCTGATCTCACCGCAATATAGAAATCACAATGTATGGTAAAGCGTATTAGAGACTGTTATCGAGGTATAACTCCCTTGAATCTATAAAAGATACATTGTAAGCGTAAAGAGGTATAGGAAACAGTATATTTTTAATACTCAACGGAGGCCTTCTGTTGTTGCTATTTAAGAGCGGCTGCCTGTGAGGATCGAGAGCGCAATTTCACCCACCACTTGGTTGAATTTCTGATGTTTCGTCTGAAGATAACCTTGGATGAGTTCCAGCGTATTTTATTTTTGGAGAAAATTGCAAGATTTTGAAAATGCGGCCAAGGTGTGGTCGCGGGCCGATTAAAGCCGCGAAAATCTAGGTCTAAGGGCGAAGCTCTATGCACGGCGTAAATTTATCCAATGAACTTTAAACTTTTCACAAACCTAGATCAACTATCATACAAGAAAATTAATACAACAAAAATTCCAAATTACTTGGCTGTTTTCTAAGGCATGCAGGTTTTTGTACGCTACTCAAAATGGCTTTGAAGCTAATGCTTATTTTCATTAAATGAAAAGTGTTTCTGGTATGCGATTTCCTCTAAATTAAAACTCATATCTCGAAGGACAAAAGAAAAAAGAACTTTATTTGTTTCAAATTTCAAGCTCTGGTTCAAACTCTTTCAGACTCAGGGAAAATTGAATATGCATGCGATACTTGCGGCTTACAATTTGCGTGACGAATTGAGATCAAAACCGATTCACAACACTGAAATCTGGAGTTCGCAATTGTTTCCAGACATCACATATACGGCCCTAAGACTAATGAGACTGACTGAAGAGAGCCATTCAATGTTTTCGATCCCAGATTCTGCTATAAAAATATATTTATTCCGGTCAGTTAGCCTACGAAACATGTGCTATAAATTTTCATGCTTATTTGGCCTTTGCAGTTATGCATCAGTGAATTCCAAAAGCGCCCACAGCCCCCCCCCCCCCCCCCCCCCGGGCATACCCCGGGTATTTGATCCGAAATTTGTCCCGCACGGTGTGGCATTTGACTTTCGGCTAAACATTGGTTGGCGGTGGTCAGCTAAAGGGTTTCGCGAAATATTGATTCATTCACCACGGGAGCCACTTCGCTCCCTTCACTTCAAGATTTTGCGTAGGTTTTGTGTTGTTTGCTAAATATACAGTTGGTATGCCTTCCCTCAAAGTTTGGAGTGCCGACAAAAGAGATCGGAAAAGGGTTTTGGTGCAAAATTTCGGATTTCGTTTGAAAAAGGTAAGCGATCTTAGAATAAAATATTCATTATGAGTGGAGAGCGTGCCAAAATGAGAACGAGTGATTTGCTATAGATTTACACTTTTGGAATTGACTGATACATTAGTTGTGCAAATCAAACTTTACAGATCCTTTATCTTCTTAAATGAAGCAGTCGATCTGGAAAATGGCTCTAAAGGAAACAAACCCTGTAAGAAAGTTAAAATGTTCAGCAAATCATCATGTTAAGATGGATCATATCATGCTGCTGGAAAACTAAACATTGAACTGTTTGAATATGCTGAGGTGTACGAACAATATATGGTTTACCAATCCATGATCATTGAAAATGCCACCAGAAGTGCCGTACCAGTTGCAGTTTAGGGGGTAAACATATCAGGAAGAACGGAGTTTGATAACAGCCATGATAAGAAATACCCTTTGAGTGTTGTTTCAGACTATATAAAGCAAAGCTTGTAGAAAAGGCTTAGATGGGTGTAATGAGCAAATGTGTAAAGCAAGGTTATGGATTGTTATGCCATGCGCCTTCGGACTGGAAACAAATCTGGAAAGCCTTGTTTCACGTTATACGATCGTTTAGTTTCATCACTCATGAACAGATTGTGTTGGTGTTGGAAGTGAACAATGGAAATGATCAAGAATAAAACTTGTCCCTGAACACTTCATTTGAAACGTTAAAATACATGAGGGCGCATGAACCCTCGGATGGCTGAGAGAATGGGGGCAAAGGGGGAGGAGAAGAAACCGGTAAATAGAAATCAAAACTATCTCAGAGATGAAAACAACATAAAGTATACGCCGTGTTCCAGACTAGACATTACGTGTAACATGTTTTATTGTGCGGCGATTTGAAACGGGCCATCCTGTGAAAGTGTTACTAATTCAAAACGCAATGTGCAAACAATACTTGGAAACAATTGCTGGGCATTCCATATTCAAATGTGAAAGGAGAATGTAAATTTGATATCATTTTCAAACATCTTGAACTTGACGTGCCGAAACCTCCTTCGCACTTCAAGAAACCCCATTTGACTCTGCTAAGAGAAAAACACAGGAAGTGTCTTTGCCAAAATGGAAGGTATTGCCCGAAGTTTTGTACTGTGCGACTACTTTGATCGGGCCACACCGTAAAAAGTCAGCCAATCGTAACGTGAGTATAGAAAAAATGTTGAGTCTTGACAGGCAAGATATGAAATTTACATTCTCCTTTCACATTTCAATATGGAATGCCCAGAAATTGTTTCCAAGTATTGTTTGCACATTGCGTTTTGAATTAGTAACATTTTCACATGATAACCCGTTTCAAATAGCCGCTTAGTAAAACATGGTATATGTAATATTTAGTCTGGATCAGGGCGTATGCTTTGGGTTCTTTTCATTTCTGGGATAGGCTTGATTTCTAGAGGAAAGGAAATTTGCTTTCTTAAGTTTCAACGCAAGTGTTCAGGGACAAGTTTTATCCATGACCATTTCCATTTTACATTTCCATTGTTTTATGAACCAACATAATTTGTGCACGACTTAGTGTATAACATGAATCAACACTTACCAGATTTGTTTCCACTCCGAAGGCGCGTGGCGTGACAACTGAAAACCTTGCATTACACGTTTGTTCATTACACGCATTTCATCCTTTTCTGCAAGCTGTTGCTTGATATTCCGAAACAGTGCTCAAAGGGTGTTACTTATTAAGGCTGTTATCAAAATTCGTTCTTCCTGATATGTTTACCTCCTAAATTGCAAGAGGGACGGCACTTATTATTTTCAAAGATCGTGGGTTGGTCAACTATATATGGTTCGCACACTTCAGCATATACAACAAGTTCAATGTTTAGTTCCAATGGCACGATCTATCTTAACATGATGATTTGCTGAAAGCGTCAACTTTCTTACAAAGTTTGTTTGTTTGTTTTTTTTTTTACAGCCATTTTACCGATCGACTGCTTCATTTAAGAAGATAAAGGAGCTGTAAAGTTTGATTTGCACAACTACCTGCGACGTCGAATTGGTATGAAAATTTGTTGCACATGTTTCGTAGGCTACCTGACCGGAATAAATATATTATTAGAGCAGTATAGGAAAGAAATCTGGGATCGAAAAACATTGAATGGATTTCTTCAGTCAGTCTCATTAGTTTTAGAGACGTATATGTGATGTTTGGAAACACAGTTACGAACTCCAAATGTCAGTGTTTGTGAATCGGTTTTGATCTCATAATTCGTGACGTAAATTGTGAGCCGCAAGTATCGCACGCATATTCGATCTTCCCTGAATGAGAAAGAGTTTGAATCAGAGCTTGAAACTTGGAACAAATAAAGTTCTTTTCTTCGTCTTTCGAGATACGAGTTTTAATTTAGAGAAAATCGCATACCAGAAACACTTCTAATTTAATGAAAATAAGTATTAGTTATTTTGAGTAGCGTACACAAACCTTCATGCTGTAGAAAGCAGCCAGGGAATTTGGAATTTTTGTTGTATTAATTTTGTTGCATGATGGCTGAGCTAGGTTTTGTAATGTTTCAAGTTCATTGGATTAATTTACGCCATGCGTGGTGCTTCTCCCTTGGACCTAAATTTTCGCGGCTATAAATCAGCCTGCGACCGCACCTTGGCCGCATTTTCAAATCTTGCAATTTTCTCCAAAAACAAAATACCCTGAACTTTAAAATATGATTTTCGAATATAGTTCATCAAAGGTTATCTTCAGACGAAATATTAGAGAATTATTGTTATTATTCATTTAATTTTATCTCTTAGTTTTTATTTTAGTCTTGCGTTTTATACATGGGCCCTTGGCTTGGATACCTCCCTCATTTGTATCTTGGTGCTTTTTGGGCTTGTACTTCAAAAATTATTCCTCATTTTGAACTTTACAGAAAATAACCACCCGTTCCTTCGATCCGATTTCGTCACCATTGCATGTAACTTGCGGTTTGCTGATTTCCCGGATTTTTGTTTTCAGATTATTGGAGAGAAAACTTCGATTTATTGGCTTGTCAGTTAGTTAGTTTTTTTGTCAGCGCCTTGTGATTCTATTATATATAAATAATTGTTGTGCCATTTTATTCGCTTTAATTACATTTGTTTTGTTTTGTTCGCATTTCCCGTTCTGTCGTGCACGGGGTTCCGAGGGCCTCCAATTAAAATTTTATTACACGCCAGCGTTCTAATACTTCAGTCCACGAGAGTAAATACCCATTCTTTCATGTGGCATAACTTTATAACACGATCGATTTTGGGCGGCTAAAGTTTGGCGTTATTTCCAGGTTCAAAATAACATACAAAGATGTAAAAGCAACGACGGATAGAAACTATACTATAAAAGTAAGTTTACACAATTTTGAAGCTTTGGAAGTCTTCTAAATATTCAAGGAGGATGAAGTCAGTAGGGCCTTTATCACACCCGTACTGTTTCTTTGAAATTGTTTGAAATTTAGGCCATTTTAATGAACAAAAATTGAATTTTTGGGCGAGTTTTCAAACTTTTTCAAAATTCTCCAAATGCAAAGCGCTTGGGGATTTTTCAAAATATTATTTCTTGAAATAATTCCCCCAAACCATTGTTTGGGTGGTATTAGCCAAAATTTGAATTTTCGAAACTGATTTGAGGTTCTCTGTATATTCCGATAAGGGCTCTCAAAAGCTTCGAATAAGAAACGAAATGAACCGAATTGTCGACGCAAGAAACTTTGAGGAAGCAACCGAGGTCGAAAAAGTCCCTTACAGACAAAAAACAAAGCAAATCTTACCTTGTCTTGCTGTATGTTCTCACGGAAAATCGTATACCAGAAACACTTCTAATTTAATGAAAATAAGTATTAGTTATTTTGAGTAGCGTACATAAACCTTCATGCTGTAGAAAGCAGCCAGGGAATTTGGAATTTTTGTTGTATTAATTTTGTTGCATAATGGCTGAGCTAGGTTTTGTAACGTTTCAAGTTCATTGGATTAATTTACGCCATACGTGGTGCTTCTCCCTTGGACCTAAATTTTCGCGGCTTTAATCAGCCTGCGACCGCACCTTGGCCGCATTTTCAAAAAACAAAGCAAATCTTACCTTGTCTTGCTGTATGTTCTCACGGAATGTCTTTTTCTGAACGTATGAGAACGTCACACTTCAACCAGAGAAGCCTCCAGTGATTTGAGGCAGATGTGTAAGAAACTCGTTATTTTAGGGTTCCCGATATCTATTTTGGAATATTTCCATCGCTACCCAATGTTTTTGTCAAGTATTTAATTTTTTTCATTTAAGAGTCGAAGGACCTTGAGGAAGTGATCTGAATTGTTATTTTTAACTAAAATCAAGGCCAAAATTAAAAAGAATATTGAGTTGCCCGCCTTTTTTAAATCTTGAACGACTTGTAACCGATGTCAACATTCCAAAGTAAAAATCAGTAATATTGAAATAATTTTGGAACCGGCACAAGATTGTGTGCCCATGGCGAGAAAACTGCGAAATTGTTTATTTTAATCCTCCGGCTTGCTTATTTCTATTTTGGAATAATGTCATCGTTTCGTGTCATCTTGGTAAAGTATTTGATTTTGCTTTATGAGTTTGCTTGTTTTTTTAATTAAAAACCAAGGTTAAGATTACAATCATATTGAGCTGCCTTTTAGTAATAAGAGAAATGAAAATAATTCCAAAAATACACTGTTATTAATTTGTGAATTGATATTAGAGTGAGTTATTCCGTGACGTTGTGACTACTATGATGCACTAACCATACGAATCTGCTTTTGTATTTTCACCGAATCGAAAAAGTGCATGAATCCAACACCACCCCTTAAACATTAATAAAACGTTTACCGGTTTTATTCTATTTCTTTTTTTTTTTAAGGTTTACAAGCTGTTTATAATTAAGGTAATTCCTCTCAATTGCATGGCGCATCGTTACTGCGCATAATTTATGGCGTCATTCATCGCGCGCTCGTGCGCGCGTACACTAGAAACATTGCAAATTTGCCTTGACACTGAGCTTTTTCAGCTGAAAATTTCCCTTTGTCGTCGTATTGTAAAGAAACGAGCACGGTGACCCCCCTTTTTATTGGTGTAATGTACTCGTAATAGGAACACGAAAAACATATTTTAAGGAGAAAAAAAGTTTAATAGTAGAAGTTGGATTATTTATATATAAATGGGGTGAAACTCTGCGTTTAGAGCCAGGGAGGAGTTTGAGATGATGTCGAAGTGGTCCAATTTCCTCAAACTATTTGCAAGATCGGGCAATTTGAAATCACAACACTAAACATATATAGCCCAGAAGAACAATTAGGCTCTAGTTTTCACTACTATTCATAGTTTTGCTACAAAATAACAGCTTTCTTCAGTTGTTTATGCTTCGAACATTTCTCGCACAACTCCGTAAAAGCACTTAGAACAACGAGTATGCAGGGCGAAAACAAGGACGATGACCCCATTTTTTTATTGCATTTTTTCAATGTCCTATGCAAAACTATCAATTGTGCCAAGTCTGAAAAAAATCTTAATAGTACATCCTTTTCAGAGGAATTAACTTAAAAGGTTATATTTTCATTCTTAGATTGCAATAGGCAATTAATTCATAGGACCATTTGATGACACAAGCACTAATCTTAACGTAAGGCTTTTTAAAGCTTGAAGGATGGCCTCTGCTATTATTGCTGTTATCGTTACAGAAGAAGAGAAGCATCCAGTGATTTGCGGCAGTTGTGTAAGAAACTTGCTATTTCAGTCCTCCTGATATCTATTTTGGAATATTTCAATCGCTTCCCCATGTTTTTGTAAAGTATTTAATTTTGCCATATAAGAGTCAAATGACCTCGAGGAAGTGATATGAATTGTTATTTTTAACTAAAATCAAGGCCAAAATTAAAAAGAATATTGAGTTGCCCGCCTTTTTTAAATCTTGAACGACTTGTAACCGATGTCAACATTCCAAAGTAAAAATCAGTAATATTGAAATAATTTTGGAACCGGCACAAGATTGTGTGCCCATGGCGAGAAAACTGCGAAATTGTTTATTTTAATCCTCCGGCTTGCTTATTTCTATTTTGGAATAATGTCATCGTTTCGTGTCATCTTGGTAAAGTATTTGATTTTGCTTTATGAGTTTGCTTGTTTTTTTAATTAAAAACCAAGGTTAAGATTACAATCATATTGAGCTGCCTTTTAGTAATAAGAGAAATGAAAATAATTCCAAAAATACACTGTTATTAATTTGTGAATTGATATTAGAGTGAGTTATTCCGTGACGTTGTGACTACTATGATGCACTAACCATACGAATCTGCTTTTGTATTTTCACCGAATCGAAAAAGTGCATGAATCCAACACCACCCCTTAAATATTAATAAAACGTTTACCGGTTTTATTCTATTTCTTTTTTTTTTTTAAGGTTTACAAGCTGTTTATAATTAAGGTAATTCCTCTCAATTGCATGGCGCATCGTTACTGCGCATAATTTATGGCGTCATTCATCGCGCGCTCGTGCGCGCGTACACTAGAAACATTGCAAATTTGCCTTGACACTGAGCTTTTTCAGCTGAAAATTTCCCTTTGTCGTCGTATTGTAAAGAAACGAGCACGGTGACCCCCCTTTTTATTGGTGTAATGTACTCGTAATAGGAACACGAAAAACATATTTTAAGGAGAAAAAAAGTTTAATAGTAGAAGTTGGATTATTTATATATAAATGGGGTGAAACTCTGCGTTTAGAGCCAGGGAGGAGTTTGAGATGATGTCGAAGTGGTCCAATTTCCTCAAACTATTTGCAAGATCGGGCAATTTGAAATCACAACACTAAACATATATAGCCCAGAAGAACAATTAGGCTCTAGTTTTCACTACTATTCATAGTTTTGCTACAAAATAACCGCTTTCTTCAGTTGTTTATGCTTCGAACATTTCTCGCACAACTCCGTAAAAGCACTTAGAACAACGAGTATGCAGGGCGAAAACAAGGACGATGACCCCATTTTTTTATTGCATTTTTTCAATGTCCTATGCAAAACTATCAATTGTGCCAAGTCTGAAAAAAATCTTAATAGTACATCCTTTTCAGAGGAATTAACTTAAAAGGTTATATTTTCATTCTTAGATTGCAATAGGCAATTAATTCATAGGACCATTTGATGACACAAGCACTAATCTTAACGTAAGGCTTTTTAAAGCTTGAAGGATGGCCTCTGCTATTATTGCTGTTATCGTTACAGAAGAAGAGAAGCATCCAGTGATTTGCGGCAGTTGTGTAAGAAACTTGCTATTTCAGTCCTCCTGATATCTATTTTGGAATATTTCAATCGCTTCCCCATGTTTTTGTAAAGTATTTAATTTTGCCATATAAGAGTCAAATGACCTCGAGGAAGTGCTTTGAATTGTTATTTTTAACTAAAATCAAGGCCAAAATTAAAAAGAATATTGAGTTGCCCGCCTTTTTTAAATCTTGAACGACTTGTAACCGATGTCAACATTCCAAAGTAAAAATCAGTAATATTGAAATAATTTTGGAACCGGCACAAGATTGTGTGCCCATGGCGAGAAAACTGCGAAATTGTTTATTTTAATCCTCCGGCTTGCTTATTTCTATTTTGGAATAATGTCATCGTTTCGTGTCATCTTGGTAAAGTATTTGATTTTGCTTTATGAGTTTGCTTGTTTTTTTAATTAAAAACCAAGGTTAAGATTAAAATCATATTGAGCTGCCTTTTAGTAATAAGAGAAATGAAAATAATTCCAAAAATACACTGTTATTAATTTGTGAATTGATATTAGAGTGAGTTATTCCGTGACGTTGTGACTACTATGATGCACTAACCATACGAATCTGCTTTTGTATTTTCACCGAATCGAAAAAGTGCATGAATCCAACACCACCCCTTAAACATTAATAAAACGTTTACCGGTTTTATTCTATTTCTTTTTTTTTTTTTTTAAGGTTTACAAGCTGTTTATAATTAAGGTAATTCCTCTCAATTGCATGGCGCATCGTTACTGCGCATAATTTATGGCGTCATTCATCGCGCGCTCATGCGCGCGTACACTAGAAACATTGCAAATTTGCCTTGACACTGAGCTTTTTCAGCTGAAAATTTCCCTTTGTCGTCGTATTGTAAAGAAACGAGCACGGTGACCCCCCTTTTTATTGGTGTAATGTACTCGTAATAGGAACACGAAAAACATATTTTAAGGAGAAAAAAAGTTTAATAGTAGAAGTTGGATTATTTATATATAAATGGGGTGAAACTCTGCGTTTAGAGCCAGGGAGGAGTTTGAGATGATGTCGAAGTGGTCCAATTTCCTCAAACTATTTGCAAGATCGGGCAATTTGAAATCACAACACTAAACATATATAGCCCAGAAGAACAATTAGGCTCTAGTTTTCACTACTATTCATAGTTTTGCTACAAAATAACAGCTTTCTTCAGTTGTTTATGCTTCGAACATTTCTCGCACAACTCCGTAAAAGCACTTAGAACAACGAGTATGCAGGGCGAAAACAAGGACGATGACCCCATTTTTTTATTGCATTTTTTCAATGTCCTATGCAAAACTATCAATTGTGCCAAGTCTGAAAAAAATCTTAATAGTACATCCTTTTCAGAGGAATTAACTTAAAAGGTTATATTTTCATTCTTAGATTGCAATAGGCAATTAATTCATAGGACCATTTGATGACACAAGCACTAATCTTAACGTAAGGCTTTTTAAAGCTTGAAGGATGGCCTCTGCTATTATTGCTGTTATCGTTACAGAAGAAGAGAAGCATCCAGTGATTTGCGGCAGTTGTGTAAGAAACTTGCTATTTCAGTCCTCCTGATATCTATTTTGGAATATTTCAATCGCTTCCCCATGTTTTTGTAAAGTATTTAATTTTGCCATATAAGAGTCAAATGACCTCGAGGAAGTGATATGAATTGTTATTTTTAACTAAAATCAAGGCCAAAATTAAAACGAATTTTCAGTCGCGCGCCTTTTTTTAATTTTGAACGACTAGTAATCCATGGAAACATCCCATAGTAGAAATCAGTAATGTTGAAATAATTTTGAACCGGCACAAGATTGGAAGCAACGGCAAGAACTACGAAATTGTTTATTTTAATCCTCCGGCTTGCTTATTTCTATTTTGGAATAATGTCATAGTTTCGTGTCGTTTTGGTATTTCATTTTGCTTTATGAGTTTGTTTCTTTTTAAATAAAAAACCAAGGTTAAGATGAAAAGAATATTAAGCTGCCTTTTAGTAATAAGAGAAATGAAAATAATTCCAAAAGTACACTGTCATTAGTTTTGGTTTTGAACCCGCATTACTTTTAAACGACGCCTGATTGGTCAGCTATTATAATTGGGCTTTTTTTTTCAACGCATCATTTCACGACGAGTTCTTTGGTGTACAATTATTTTTTTCTTCACGGGAGTGGATCAATCCTTTGACCGGTTTAAGATCATCAGAGCAAATAGTACTACGGCAAAAAAGTACTACGGCTTATTTACGGGGTTATCACCCGCTACCACCTGGCAGTAGTGCTTAATATGTGGCTTCAGCTTACGTAAACGCATTAATTTAAACGGTATTAATGTTGCTTAATTTTTTTTATGTAGAATAGCGAGAGAACTGATCTGGGTGAGAACATGCTTATTTTAATCTTGCTGATTTCTATTGTGGAACGCTGCTATCGATCCGGTCCGAGTCTTTCTCCTTAAGCATTTAATTTTGCTTTACGAGTTTGTTATTTTCAATTAAAAACCTTGGATTTAAAGATTAAAAGATTGAAAGAATGTTGAGGCGCGTTCTGAAGAATAGGAGTCCAGAAAATAATTCCAAAAAATGTAATAATTTTTAAGAAAATGTTTGTGTAACGCTATAACTATGATAAGGCTTGAAGAGGTTTGTAAACTCAACTGAGATTATGCTGGCTTTGAAACCATACACTGCGTCTGCTTTTGCATATTCACCTCTAAAATTCATTTGTTTAACATTGGCTTTTAAACCTTGGGAAAACGTTTGTCGGTTTCGTGTGTTGTTTCAAGTTTTTAAGCGGTTTGGAATTAATAGTCAGTGGTGACATTTTCCGCAATTTGAGGTCGCGTTAGGCATTTACGTCAGTCTAGTAATCGATAACACAAGCTCGCAGTTCTCCTTTCAATGGAGACCTATCAAAGCTCGTGTAGGGCCTTTCTACTGCAAATAATTATTGTTACTGTTTGAGAGGAACGAAATGAAAATATCAGTTTTAAAACAATTACTGTTTAATAGTGCTATTTATTTGACTAACTTGGTTTAGTTAAGGTCTCGCTTCGTTTGAACACTGATTTTAGCCTTTATCCAATGCGGTTGTTTGTTTGTGTTTTTAAAGCGCACCTCTGTCAAAAGGTGCCTCTGATTTGATCACCAAAAAAATCATCAGAACGAATTCTTACATGCACAGTTTCGCCGAGTAAAAGGCTACAGATTTAATATTCGTTTCTTCATGCAAGCGGTCTGGTTTAAGGCCCGTATAACATCTTGCGTCAAAAACGCCCGAGAACTAGAGTTAAAAGACCAATTTGCTTCAACTGCAACATGCCTGGTCACTGTCAGTACAACTGTCCTGAAACGAAATACATCAATGGGTCCCCACACATCGATCGGCACCACAAACAGTTCCCACAAGAATCTGTAGTTCCATCTAAAGAAGCTCAGAATCAAACCAATCATGTTGCAGCTTATGAGAATGCGCCTCCGCGCTACTATGTTTCTGGTCTATCCAGACGTACTGGGACTCCGTTGGCCCAGGTACTATGTGAAAGTGTAGATTATTTAGGTGCATTTAATACTTGTACTGGAAAGACCCAGGAACCAAATACCCCATGCACGGACGCTCGATCATAAGAACTCGTTTTGTTGAATTTTCAGTCATCGAAAATGATCTGTTTGAGAAAAGCCCAATAAAAATAGTCGACCAATCAGAGGCAATGTTCAACCGTCGTTGTGATCAGGTATATAAATCGCTCAGTTATTACTGACAAAGTCGTTTCCAGTTTAATTCGTTGAGTTGGAGGATTATGTCGAGACAACATGGTCTGTCCTTGAATCACATAGCATGCAGAAACACTATTTGGGAGCAAAAAGTTTGTGAAGAAGGCGATTCGATTGTACGTAAACACTGGAGCCGTAAGCGATCCGCCAAAGAGAAGATCAAAGAAACGAAAAATATCACGTAGCTGAAAACATTGGCTTCAGAAAATGAGTCGAATTGTGTGGAAATTGACTTTTTATCAGCTTTTACGGATGTAGATTATTTTAGCCGCAGAAATTCTTGTCATTCGTTATGCTGTAAGATAATCCAGAGCTCTATCTTGACGAGTTGCAAATATGGTTGGAGAACGAGAGAGGTGAGGCGTATGCAATGCAAACCCTCAGCAGAACTGTACGACAAATGGGATTGACAGTACTGAAAAACAGTACTGAAGGCCGCAAGAGTTTAGCAGTCAAATTTTTGTAGTTCTTCCTGTAATAAAGGTTATTATTTAGTTCTCATGTTGTTGTGGTTGTACACTGTTCGTAATTATGTAGCCTCAAATCATTGCCCGTGAGCAAGACGAATGAAATTAGGCACAGAGTTCAGACGATTTACATCTCAGTTTCAACCAGAACAGTTTCTGTCTATCGATGAGTCAAGTAAAGATGAGAGAGCAACTTTGGTACTCTGTGAGTAGTTCATTTAAAAGAAACCCCGTTATTGTCATGGATACATTTGATTGACGTCCACCAAAATTTAGTTTTCGAAAAAGGAAAAAGCCGTTGGAGGGCGCGTGTGACTGGTAACCGCTGTAACCTTTTAATTAAAAAATAAACAAACTCATAAAGCAAAATAAAATACTTTACCAAAGCGGCACGGAACGATGACAACGTGTTCCAAAATAGAAATCACCAAGTCGGACGATTAAAGTAACTGCAATTTCTCAGTTTTCTTGCCCCTGGCATACAGTCTTAAGTCAGTTCCAAAATTATTTTATTCTTACTGATATCTAATTTGAAACTCTTACATGGGTTACGTGGATTTTATATTCCTAAAAAGGCAACTCAGTATTGTTTTTAATCTTAACCTTGGTTTTTATTAAATTGAAATAACAGCCCTTATTACTCCCTCATAGTCCTTTCACGCTCATATGGCAAAATTAAATACTTTACACAAACATAGGGTAGCGATGGAAATATTCCAAAATAGATCTCAGTAGGACTGAAATAGCGAGTTTCTTACACATCTGCCTCAAACCACTGGATACTTCCCTGGTTGAAGTGTGAAGTTCTCAGACGTTTAGACAAGACACCCCGTGATAACATAAAGCAAGAAAAGGTAAGATTTGATTCAGTTGTTTTTGTCTGTAAGGGACTTTTCCGACCTCGGTTGCTTCCTCAACGTTTCTTCCGGCGGCAATTTCGCTCGTTTCGTTTCTTACTCGAAGGTTTTAAGGGCCAACTCAAATGAGTTTCGAAAAATCTAATTTTGGCTAATATCACCCAAACATCCCTTTAGGGAACTACTTCAAGAAATGATATTTAAAAAATCCCCGAACGCTTTACATTTGGAGAATTTTGGAAACGTTCGAAAATTCTCAAAAATACAATTTTATTCATTAAATTGGTTTCAAACAATTTCAAAGAAACAGTACGGGCTCCTATTGACTTCATCTACCTCAAATATTTAGAAAACTTTCAAAACTTTAAGACTGTATGTGAAAATAACGCCCAACTTTAGCCGCCCAAAATCGGTCCTGGTATATTACTAATTAAAAAAAAAAAAGATATACTGGATGACAGAACGTCGGGGATTCTATTCATAAGAACTGAAGTTTCACCTCTACAAATTAGAACTCTCGCGTGTAATAAAATTTTAACTGGAGCCCTTCAAGCCGCGGCTACACGAGCGATTTTTTGCTCGCGCCGGTTATGCGATTTTTTCAAATTTTGTCGAGTCGCCAGCGCGCGATGAAAATTGCAAGTGTAGCCACCATCGCGCAGGTGATGCCACAGCTGAAAAAAATCGCAAGAGAAAAGTCGCCAGAGTTGAAACTTTCGCGACAAAATCGCACAGATTGTTGGCCGTGTGGCTCGCGCTCTTCAATTTGTCACTCGTATAGCCACCCTGGGCGCGCTGGCGACGCGAAAAAATTTGAAAAAATCGCATCACCGGCGCGAGCAAAAAATCGCTCGTGTAACCGCGGCTTGAGACCCGTGCGCGACAGAACGTAAAATCTGAACAAAGCGAAACAAATTTAATTTGGCTTAAACTGCTTTGGACGACTTCTAAATGTGTGAGGAGAATGAAGTCAATTGGAGCTTTAGGGCGCCCATACTTTTCCTTTGAAATTGTTTAAAGACCCATGTTCATCCAAGACGCATTGCGCGCCGCCCTAAATTTCGCACAGGGGCAAAATAATCAAAACCACCAGTTAGCGCTATTTTGCGAAAGTAATCTACGTTCATTCGGCTTATTTCCCCGAGTATCGCTAATTTTTGTGTCGTCAAGGTTTTCTTAACATCCTTTCTCTTCATTTGTGTCGATATTTTCGACAAGAGTCGTCCGGTAGCGGTAATGAAAAGACCTTGAAAGCGGCTGGT
>JAEMWC010000007.1:2825000-2840000 GCA_016490735.1 Pachyseris speciosa
CACATACACATAAACATAAACATATACATATACATATACATATACATATACATATACATATACATATACATATACATATACATATACATATACACACGCACACGCACACGCACATTCACATACACATTCATACACATGTGTATGTACATGTGCATGTCCATGTCCACTTTCTGTCTCATCTTTCCACTTGGTGAGAATCCCTCGGTCGCTAACGCCTCTCCCCCCTGGCTCCTCTGTTCCTCTCAATGCTAACTATGTCCATTGTAGCACTTTAACGGTTAAGTGTGGTTAAGTGCAATTGAACAAAATGATGCTTGGTATCATTACAGATATGAATTTCCATGATCAGGAACTGAGTGACGCAGGGGACAGCAAGAAAGGTCTGAATGAAGAAGTGAGGGAGAAGATAAGCAAGATCAAGAAAATGCTCGCTGAAGTTTCCCCTTTAGCAGAAATTTGTGGAGGTATAAGAGATGGTCTAAAAACGAAAACTACAGATTAATAAATAATATCAATTGAGTTCGTTATATAGCTTAGCTCGAACAATGGGCTAGGAAACTCACTACCAGCATGAAATAATAGCTCCACTACGTGTTGTAAGGGATAGGGGAACTTTCTTCCTGCGTCTAGTTGACCTTTTAAGTCAGACCAAGGGAATTAGACTGAGTTCCCAGAGAGGCCTTTAGATAGAAAATCATTACTCGTGTGTTTCGTTGAAATGGAGTCGCAAACACGTTGAAGCATTCTAACGTAAAGATCATCTGAAATTTCATTCCTTGAAACGCATAGTTTGTATATTAATTGTAGCTAGAGGTTTTTTTCTCTTATCTGGAAAGAATATTAAGTGAAGTCACATCGTAAGCCCACAAATTTAATGTTCAAGCTCACCCAGTGCAGGGGATCATGATTTTTTTTTAATCGTTTTTAACTTTTTATCCTTCTTTTAAGAGTGTGATTCCAATCCCTGTTTGAATGGAGGGACTTGGCACCAAGAAGTGGGAGGAAACTACAGTTGCTTATGTCCGACAGATTGGACGGGAGATAGATGTGAGGGTAAAGGAACTTTCGTTTGTTAACTTTCTTATAAAGAATTTTGATCTCGACGTAGAGGAATCAGTTGCTTAACAACCACGGAGTTGCTATAACAACGTTGCAAAGGCAGCTGAAAAGAAATTACAAATTTGATACAAAAGTCGCTTTTCTTTGAGTGTCGCTTAAGCGTATCGCGGGCTCACGATTTTTTTTTTCAATCGGAGACTTGAAAGACCACGTGGCGATGTGAGAAATAAATCTAAGAAGCTTTTTTTACAATTTTGCGAGTATAAAGTGGTACAAATCGACTGCTGTAACGAACAGTAACCACATGCCATTTATGTTTTGGCCCTAGTGCCTGATTGGGGGAGGGGGCTGGAGTAGCGTATTGAAACAGCACCACTTTAATCATAATTGTAACACAATTAAGACTACGACAATGAAAATTTCATTCAATTAATTTAACAATTAATTCATTCCTATTTTCACGTTCCCACATTCCCCCAATAGCATAGCTCCATCTCCTGTATATACTGTATATAAACCCAACACAACCCATAATTCCTCTATAACTCTCGAACGTCTATCAGCTTTTTTAATCCCTGTATCGTGGTCAATTTACATTAATATTTAAATTTAGCCAAGCCTAAAAGCGGAGCTCCACGATTATTATTATGATTTTTTTTATTGGTATTGAGCAACACCGCATGACTTTCCTTGCGACAATATTTTATGTTTAGAGAATTTAAAAGGAATTGACTGCGGTTTAAGAACCTCAAAACATTTCAAGAAAATAATACAGTCGACAAAGTTAGCAATCATAGAACGATCAAATATTTTCATTCAACATCGTTGGACAAGCATGTTTGAAGATTTAGCCACCTTCTGTTCATCCAAAATTTCGCATTACGAACACATTTTTGATTGTTTAGCCACTCCAACAAACAAATCGTGCACAAACGGTGAAAAGCAACCACATGAACCACACAACGTCGAAAAATTCGGCGATAATACGCAAAAATAATTTTTTGGACTCACTTGGTTCGGTTTGGTCAAACATTATTATGCGTTTAGCCACCAAACATTATGTGTGACAAACACGATGTTGGATTAAAATATATAGATATAAATATAAATATTTAGCCGGGGCTTAAGAAACATATTTCGTGGTAAGTTAAGCTTAGACATAAGCTTAAATGTCGTAGAAAAGAGAAAAAGGAAGAAAATCCTGATAGTTTGGATAGGTAATCACATGGGGGTGAGTAAAATTAAGGATTAATGTCACTTGTGTTTTCAGAAATTTGCTGAAATTGCCCTCGTCGCGCAAAACATAAGTGATACTTTATGAGGACTCATTGCGATTACGAGTTAATAACACGAGGGCAAACGCTTCTTTCAGTTCCTAACACTGCAGAAACACAGACGTCGAAAGACATTTACAGTCGGAATAAACCTCTCGTTCGCTTGCGAGCAAAACAACAAGCAAACAATTCGACTAGCTACTTCTTTGTGTCCAAAACGAGTAGATTGTTTGGCTTGGGTGTCTCGTTTTGGTTAAGTTAGCCTGACTTGAGCCTGCGATTTAATCGAAAACCATAACCTGGTCAGCAGTCAACTTAAAAAAACAGCTGACCTTATGAGCTCTAACTTGAGCCTGCGATGTGGTCACGTGATACTGGTCAGCGGAAGCCATTTTTCCCACGAGAAAAGCAGTTGAAGGGTTTCTGTAAGTATGGTGCTCCGCATGGCGTGGGCCGCCGGAGCTCCGATATGAACTCCGCTGATAAACCAGATTTCGTGTTTCGCTCCCCCACCGACGCAGCACCACCGTTTCTTTAGAAACTAACCTTCTCTGTGTTCAATTCTAAGCTTAAACGTCTCATCCTGACAGCTTTAATTACAATAACAAAACTAACAGACATTGTATTGCGCTTATTTGGAAGGTATTTCTCTTCTGTGAAAGCTGAAAAAAAGTCAAAAGATTTCATGTGTTAAGATTCCTTTTGCAGAAATAAGAAGTCCATGTGAATCAAATCCGTGCTTAAATGGAGGTAGCTGCACAACCGAATCACGAGTAAACTACGATTGCCAATGTCCGTTTGGTTGGATAGGAGAAAAATGTCAGGGTAAGAAAATTTTGTCTACTTTACTTCACTTCACTTCACGTGTGGAACTCAAGTAAAATCGAACTGAGCTAGAGTCATGTTACCTGGTCATTTTAAGATAAATTAGCGGAGGTTGTAGACATGGCTTCCACCTTTCAAACTGTAGGTACAAACGCTGCATGCTGACAGCTTTGCTTGGATTAATAAAACTAATATGTACTATTTTACTTCTTTTGTTTCTCCTGTGAAAGCTGGCAGAATGTTAAGAGGTCTTACATTAAATTCCCTTTTGCAGAAAGACCATGTGATTCAAATCCGTGCTTACATGGAGGCAGCTGTACAAACGAAGCGGGAGGACACTACAGTTGCCAGTGTGCGTTTGAATGGATTGGGGACAGATGTCAAGGTAGGAACCTTTTTTGTACATCACCGTGTCACTTCACTTCACCATGGAACTAAGGTAAAATGGAACTGAGCTCTAGCGCATGTTACCTGGTCACTGGAAGATAAATTCGACGTGTTTATGCACCCTTCTGCGTCGTTATCACTATCACTGTCAGTTTCATCATCACCGTCACCTATCAACTATGACTTTGTCATAGACTGCAAAACATATACGTATTTTTGCGTTGTTCGAATGCGAGGTCTCGTCATGTGAAAGGGCGGGAGCGACAGTAAAAGCGTAGAGTGAGACTAGGGAAAGACGCTAAAAAATACGGACTGTCCGCTTTGTATATAAAATTCGTTGCGAATTTCTCTTTCCTCCAGCAACGGGAAATTGCTATCGGCTGAACAATGACGTTAGTTGTCAAGTCATGTTTATAACACCTCATCAGAGATCAGCTTTGGTAAAATACTTATTTATGAACTGTTTGTTTTCGAAGAAAAAATCAAGAAATACAGTTTTTTTTTATTAGAACGGCCGACAATCATTGGCAACTGTCTGCTGAAAAACATCATGGGAGAGCAGATAGCATCAAACGAATTTAACCTCTCCGCCTGCGAACTTCGTTTTGACGGCGAAACACCAACCATCTACTCTGCCGCCAAACAATTATTAAACGAGAAGGTCACATTGTCCCTGAATTTCAAATTGCTTACACATGTTAGGCTGCTGATTTGAGATTGTTTTTAGTCCTTAAACTGATTTTTTTTAAATTCATGTTTTAAAAGATTCAGTGATGACTATTATTTTAAAGTTAATTGCACGTATCAAGTTCGCAAAGAGGGTGGAGTCAATAGATTTTTGACAGCTCAACGACATTTTTGAACCCCCTGGTCAGAACGAATTCATTATATGGAAAACTGACAGTCGGTTTTTTCTACCGCCTCACGCGCTTAGAATTTGCACCTTCAGAAAAAGAAAATAAGAACCGACTGTTTGCATTCTAACCCCGTCATGGTGTCTGGTATTGTCTGTGTCATTGTCATCGTCGATGTCATTGTAACTGACATTGACATTATCAGTGTGTTCGTGGCTGCAGTTTTCACTTTCAGTTTTAGTACCACTGTCATTACCACTGTCACTGTTGGTGTCATTAGTGTCATTCTGATCCTTGGTGTCGCTCTCACTGTTCTAGCTTGCTAATCATTGGTACAGTTACTGTCAATTTCATTGGCTTTTTCATTTTCATTGTCGTTTTCATTGTTATTTACGTTCTCGTTGTCGTAATCGGTCTCTTTGTCATCGTCATAGCCGTTGTTCTTGTCACAGGTATTGCTACTGTCATTAGGCGCATTACATTATATAAACAGGGCTTCCATCTTCACGCTGACAGCTTTACTTGAATTAATAAAACTAATAAACAATCTAAACGACTTCTTTTGAAGGGTTTGTCTTTACTGTGAAATCTGACAAAATGTTAAGTGTTAATGCATCAAAGTCTCTTTTGCAGAAACGCCATGTGACTCAAATCCGTGCTTAAATGGAGGTAGCTGCACAAACCAAGCAGGAGGAAACTACAGTTGCAAGTGTGCGATTGGTTGGAATGGGGACAGATGTCAGGGTAAGAACATTTCAGGGACCGCGTTGGGGGAGGGGCTGGGGGTTTGGGGGGAGGCTACAGCCAGTAACAACGGTAAAAAGCAAGTAATACTAAAAAAAAATCAAACTTTTCTATTTAACGTTTTCCCGAAAAATGATTATACAATCTTTTTTTGTTGCTGAAGTTTCACCACAAGTGTTAGTGTTAGTAAAGTTTCTTGCAATTTCAGAGGACTTTAATTTAAAAATTATCTGTGAGAGCATGACCCCCGACCCTCCAGCCCGCTCCCCCCCCCCCCCCCCCTGCGTTGTTATCTCCCTTTTGATAGTTTAGAGCAGTCAACAGTAATTGGCCGAGGTTCAAAACCACAGCCCAAAAAACATAGTACGGTGCATGTGTTTCTTCGACGATTTATTGAGAAGGTAGAGAAATTAGACAAGTAACAAAAATATCTCGTTGTGGGCTAAAAAACTGATTGCTAAGCAATTTTGACATAAATGAAAAGAGAAAACGTAGTACGGTCTTGATAGTTTACAGCAGTCAACAGGAATTGACCGCGGGTGAAAAGCCATAAAACAACAAAGCATTGCAAGAAACAAAGTACAAACTGAAGTCAATGCTCCTTCGAAGATTCTTGGAGAGGACAGAGTAGTTAGGCAAGTTACAAACACGTCTTGTAGTGAGCTAGAAAAATTGGCAAGCAATTTTGATATAAGTCATCCTAAAAAAAAAACAACAACAACTAAAAGCAGTCAGTCAGCAATCGACTAGAAACGCAGAGTTACAAAATAGCGCCATTTCACTTCTTTGCTAGGCCAAGCAGATAAAAATCCCTAAATTGCGTTTATAGTTTTACTGTTACTTCCCATGTCCACCGAGTGAGCTTCTTTAATATAACGATTCTTTGGCAAAACATCATCACCAAGACAAGGCTTGCGAAACTGCGCGAGATTTTCCTTCGCAGACCCATACGCGAGCCAACCAACTTCGCTGTTTTGATAATCCAAACGCTGGCTCTTACCGGTTCAAAAGACAAAAAGACTAGACTCGAAAATTACTCAGGTAATAGACTGCGAAACTTTCTTAACAGCTTTTTGGAAACTTTCTGTTAGATTTTTAGACATGCAGCTGTATTTGATTATTTCGCCTTTGAATAAAATTTAAGCTGTTAAAAGGTAATGCCGATACCGATAAAAGATCATAAGTTTCCTTGTTTGTTGTCTTCAATGTTTTTATTATTCTTTTTTCATGGTATTCTCTAAAATTGCGGAATTTAGCTCAGGGACTTGTCGCATTGTCATATATAGAGAGGCGGACGTACGCACTTATGTTCGGTCGTACGGTGACCCAAACCAAATTTCCTCGCACATGTGAGTAACCATATTTTCTTACCCATGGTGCTCAGCGCGCGCCCGACCTCCGCTAATATGTGCACTTTGTCTCTCCTTTTAAAGTTGGCAAAAGGTTAAACGTTCATACATTAAATCCCTTGCAGAAAAACCATGTGATTCAAATCCGTGCTTAAATGGAGGAAACTGCACAAACGAAGCAGCAGATAGCTACAGTTGTCAGTGTGCGATTGGTTGGGTAGGGGAGATTTGTCAAGGTAAGAACCTTTGTCTACTTCGCCGCGTCACTTTACTCAACCTATGGAACTCAAGTAAAACGGAACTGAGCTCTAGGGCATGTTACCTGGTCACTGAAAGATAAATTAGCCGAGGTTGTACACGTTACTGCGTCGTTATCACTATCACCGTCACTGACTCTCTCATGGTGTTTAGTATTGTCTGTGTTAATGTCTCCGAGAATGTCACTGTAACTGACATTGCTATTATCAGTGTGTTCGTGGCTGCAGTTTTCACTTTCAGTTCTAGTACCACTGTCATTGCCACTGTCACTATTGGTGTCATTAGTGTCATTCTGATCCTTAGTGTCGCTCTCACCGTTATAGTTTCCTGATCATTGGTACAGTAACTGTCAATTTTTTTTTTTGGCTTTTTCATTTGCATTGTCGTTTTCTTTGTCATTTTCGTTCTCTTTGTCGTAATCGGTCTCATTGTCATCGTCATCTTCATTTTTCGTGTCACAGGCATTGTTACTGTCATTATTCGTATTGCATTATTTTCGCAGGGCTTCCATCTTGCAAACTGTAGGTATAAATGATACTTGGATTGATAAAACTAATATTTGCCCTTAATGGAAAACTTCTTAGGTCTCTCCTGTAAAAGCTGACTAAAGGTTTAATGTTCATACATTAAACTCCCTCTTTAGAAATAAATCCATGCAATTCAAGACCTTGCTTAAATGGAGGAAACTGCACAAGCGAAGCAGGAGGAAACTACAGCTGCCAGTGTGTGATTGGTTGGCTGGGAGACCAATGTCAGAGTAAGAACCTGTTGTTCTATCTATAGTCCGCTTCACTTCACTTCACTTCCCATACTTCTATCTCAGCTCGCTTCACTTAACCGCTCTTTGCTTCATTTTACCATCCTTCACTTAAGCTATATCATTTTTTCCTCAGTACTCGTAGCTTTTCGTCGAACTGGAGACCGTACGGGACCAAATTATGCAATGCTACACAAAACAACCTTCGTCTAGAATTCAGATCCTTACAATATAGAACGACCAAAACGACCACCAATGTGTCCCTGGTTCGATTCCCTGACTCGGCGTCATAAGTTGGCTGAGTTTGTCGGTTCTCTACTCTGCTCCGAGAGGTTTTTCTCCGGGTACTCCGGTTTTTCCCTCTCTCTTCACATGAAAGACATTTTAGAAATGTATCTGCTTGCTGTTTTCAACTGGGTAGCTTGCTTTGTTTGAAAATAGATCAGTTTGGATTTTAGAGTTTTTCACAGTGCGTGTCATATTGATGTTTGCTCACAAGGATGTCACTTACACGAAAACATCTATTCACCGTGTGTTTTGGGGGTTTGAATCGGTCAACATGGTATGAGACGCGTCTATGTGAATGTTTGAAAGCTCAACAGAGAGAACGAAGCCTTTGAGATAGCTAAAGTAAAAAAAAAACATATGTTTGAACTCGTTTCCGGCCGCCATCTTGGTGTCCCTTAGGAGACGCCAAGATGGCGTTTCCATACAAAGCACTATAAGTTTGAGTGGTACATTTTGCCGAATTACTCGAGTATGGGATATCGCACGGCCTTGAGACTTTGGCATGTTTTTTTATTTATTACTCTTCTATGATATCAAAATTCTTGCCTTTTTCTATTGAATGGTTGATTTTTTTTATCTTTTGTTTTTTTACTTGCGTGACTGAAAAAGGTCTATAACCAACTGATTAATATTTGCACTGTTTAATTGGCCGCAAACATTATCCACCGATATAACAGCCACCGAAAGGGGTTATTTACTGAATATACCTACACTAACAAATATGGTCAATGAACGCGTCAGCAAACAGGGAAAGTTGAATAAAATTCTCCCTCTATACCGGCAGTAATCGTCTCGCAGCGTAATTAAGGAGTAATAATTTCGAAACTGGAACCGAAATACAAATGGAATTCAACTTTTTCATTTCTGAGCGTCTTACAACGACAAAGACCAGTGCTGGCACTGTGTTTAAAAATTAATTGCAGCTCTGAGAACGTTTTCCGAAATGATGATGTTTAGGTAATAGCAAAACGCACTGAAACATATCCCGCAAGAGCTTTGAATTTAATTTAAGACTCGCTTAAGCGAAATGAAAAAAAAAATGTATTCAATATGTGTTGACGTCACCAGTTTGTAATTAATATGCTCATGGGCCAGTCTATTCAAAAGAAACTGAACAAACAACAACTTCAGCTTAAATTTTCAGCAATATTCACTGCTAAGAATCTTTCCGACGATCGATAATTTGAAAAAAAAAAAAAGATAACACACGCTGAAAATGTTTTTTTACCTGCAATCGATGTAACGTATCAATCACAAACTTCAAACTGCTAACACTTACAAATAAGATGTTTTGTAAAAATGAGAAGAATCACCTTTCCCGGTTTTGTCGCTGTTGTTGTTGTTGTTGTTCTGTTCGTTCACGGGTCCAGTTTTTTTTGCCAAGCATCAGAGAAATTTATAGAAGCAATTCTTGAAGCATAACCTGGACATTTCTCATGCTTATACCTCAGGTGTTTTGTTTTCGACCAGGTTTGGTGAGCTACGTTCAAGTTCATCAAAATAAACTGAAATGGTGTCTTTATTTTCATCAAATTTGCACATGGCGCCGTTGTTTGGATGGTTTCTTATACTGTAAATCCATTGTATTTCTCGTTCAAAGATGGATCATTAAAGTTATTATTATTATTATTATTATTATTATTATATTATGGACTACAAATTCGCTCCTTCGGCGGGTACATCCATGTGAAAGCGGTGAATGGATAGTTTTTACGAAACCACTATCCATATGAAAACATCAATCCAGGAATTTTCTTGTCCAGAGTACTAAATAGGTAAAACCGTGTAGATCGCGAGCACTTTCCAGAAAATATACTTCAAACTTTGCTCTTTAACCGTTGCGAGTTCACGGCGAACGCCATTTTAGAAAACGCATTTACCTACTGGATTTATGATGTACGTGTTTAGCTGCATGATAACTTATGCCATGAATTTATATATTTCCTCCTCTCCAGGTGTTATCTTGAACAAGGGATTAGAAGATTCCGTCATTGTGGGGAATAACGCTGCACAGCTGGACAAGTTATATGGGTGGTTAGATGGGGTCACGCGACTTGGTACTACTCAGTGGAAACTCTGCTGGCGAGCAAGTCAGGATGGCTGGGCTGCCACAACGTTCCACTCCATGTGTGATCACAAAGGACCAACTGTTACCATAGTCAAGGTGGACCAGTACATATTTGGAGGCTATACAAGTACATCATGGAGTGAGTGACTTAAGTTCCTGTATCTTTTATCGAAACACCCAAAAATATATTGATCTACGGAAGGTAAAGTGAAATTTGATAACTTTACAGTGCCTTAAGCTGCTTTTTATTTTAATTTATCGATATATTCAATTCAAGTCCTGGGAAGGAAAAGGAAAAAAGTTTTAGTTATCAGCGAAAGCTTTACAGTCAATTATTAGATGTCCTCTTTGCTATTTGAATCACGTATATAGAGTCTTCAAAACTTCTTCTGTGTATCTCCCTGAAAAAAGAATTGAATATTTCATTTTCAAATTTATCTGGAAATGTTTTTAAACAAGCGTATACCATTGAAAATGGATAGGCGGGAAGCTAAGGGAGTTCCGATCAGTTACAGTTATTTGCAGTGATTCAAAACTAGAAACTTCTGACTCCATAACTTCGAAACACTGAGTTTGTAGAAAGCAAGCAAGCATTTTTTTTTTACATGCTTTATTAGGTTTTCCAAAAAGAAAGGCTTTTCAAAACCTATTACAATATGACTTAAATGATTATAAAATACAACCCGAGAAGTAAGATAATTATTTATTTATAAGAATTACTAACAAGTCTAGACTTTAATGCTAATTTAAAATTCTTTAACGATTTATGTTCTTTCAAATCAGTGTCTAGTGAGTGTGTCAGTGTCTACTCTACTCAGTGTCTACTCTTTTTTAGCTTCCAGTAGTAGCTGGCGTTCAGATTCCAAAGGCTTCCTGTTCTCATTGGTCAACAAACCAGGCTGGGAGCCAATGAAACTGCCACAGCCTGGAGAGCAAGATTCTTCGTACTCCTACACAACATACGACTATTATTATTACGGGCCGGCATTTGGAGGCGCACACGACTTGTACATCAGCAGTGAGGCTGGATCCGGGACAAGCTCCTATTCTAACCTTGGTTACAGTTACAGTCCTCCGCCTGGACACAACTACGGCTCTTCTTTCACTCAAGAATTCCTGGCAGGAGGCTACTCATTTACACCAGACGAGGTAGAGGTATTCTACGCCTCGACTTAAAACAGATTGCTTCGTCTACTCTTTAGCTTTGTGGCTTATGAGTTAGAAACATTTGTAGTTAAAACATAACTTTCGGAGGGCTAGTTAAAATCCCGAGACACAAAACAAAGTAGTTACAGGGGGTTCTAGGACAAAATAATCTACTTTCTTTTCTTTTTGGCATTACCGAGGAATATAAAACTGATATTGTTCGTTTCCGAAATACCTCGGATTTACATAACAACAACTCAATTCAAAAGGGTGAAGGGACACAAAAACTGAGACTGAAAACCATCGTTCACAAGAAAAGAAAATTATTTTCCAGCTCAGACGAAGATTCCTGAACTTAACAATACTGTTATAAAAGTTTTCGATAACTGAATTTACTCTGTACTAGAAGCCGTTTCCCAGGTTAAAGCGCCAAAAGACTTGACTTTACGGAATTGTTTTCCTTGTCATCTATTCGACCAAGAGAAAAAAAATTACTGAGGAGGTTAGCGAGTACATCCGCCATACACGCCTTATTTCATGGGGTAATTCGGCTCAGGTTATTTTTAGATCATTTGCCAGCCTCGGAAATTTCACTTGTTTGGGTAATAGCCAATCCATACAGAGATGAAAATTCACGTGCGTCGGCATCCTTTTTCGCGGAATCTAAAACTAAGTTGGGACGAATTACCCCTGAAATAAGGCTTGTATGGCGAATATACCCTCTAACCTCCTTTATTTTCTCTTGATTCGATTGAGTATTTTCGTGTCATAACGAAATAAGAGATTAAAGTGGTGGAGGAATGAAACAAAGTCTCAGTTTTTTTTTTATTCTAATGGTTATCTAGGAATGCCTTTAAAGAAACTGGAAGAAAGTGGTTCATAGTTCATTGGTTATATTGCTATATTCTTACTAAAGAAGTGGGTATTTTCGAAGTAGGTAAATAGTTTTCGTGCGGGCGCGCGGCTAAAGCGTTTCTCATTAAGTGTCGTAAAACCACAACCAAAGTAATTACTCTTGTCAATCACATGCAACAAGTGTTCCAAACGCAAAGATTAAAAGAAAAAAAAAATGAATCCTACGAAAATACATGCAACCTAGACAAAGTGCAGGAAAGCTTGGCTTTCTTTTCATCTATTGAAAAGCGAGTTTTCCTAATCTAGCAATGCAAAAATCCAAACAAAAGCAAATTACTTTTGACACTCAATTGAAAAGCGCTCTAGGAACAGCTTCTAGTCAGCCACACTAATACGAAACCTTCATTTAACTTGATTAAAGTAAGTCATGACAGGGCCATGACAACGGTGAATGACTTAATAAATCTAAATAAAGGCAGCTTTATTTAGATTTAATAAGTTATTCACCGCGTTATTGCCTTTTTAGAGCTGGGTATCTTCGTATCATTTATTTACTACTTTTGGAACTGGGTATATCTTAGGAGTTTTGAGAGTCGAACCTTTGGTATTTATTTCATTTCACTTTATTTGGTGTCTGGTTATCATATCAACTGTATGTAATATTGTTAAGGGAGAAAATAAAGGGAGAAAAAGCACTCACTGCTTGTTGTATACTTCATATCATAACCCGCAAACCAGCAAATATTTTGAGGAACTGAAGGCGCATCCCCAGAGAAAAATATTAACTCTGATATTAAACATAAAGAGGGAGATAAAAGCTACTTTCATTTTTCAAAGGTGAATTTTATTATATCTTCACCTTCTTCCCATTTCTAGAAGATGTTTGCATAAGTTTTGCACTAAAAATCGGCAGATTGTGATGAGAGTTGGTCCTTAAGGGGGCAATATACCTGAATGCTACGTTTTTGTCACTTTTTTACCTTTTATCCTTATTATCTTCTCGAGATTTCATGCCATCCAAAAAAACGATCATAGGGTTGTAGCACATAGCCCCATAAATATCTCAGAAGTTTTGGGTGATTTTTAAAGTGTTTGTGAAGAAGAAGAGAAGGTGGGAGGGTAGAGTAATTTTAAGGCAAGGTGAGAAAAAATGAAGATTTTAAGGTGATTAAAAATTAAATTGGGAGGTTAAAAATAAATGTACGAACACCAAGCAGTTCGCCCTCAACCTGACATACACCCGCGTTGTAGTGGACTGTCTGAGTGTTTGTGTGTGCCTTATTTTCCCTTGATAATGTTTTCATGAAATCCCTTCTTATTTTATTAATATCTAGGTATATTACCCCCTTAAAGTGGCAGTGTCATGGATTGTTAGTAAAATTCTGGTAATCAAAGAGAACTTGAGTGTTTCTCAATGGAAAAAGGAAAAGAAATGCCAATTTTTCTTCAAAACGGCTATTTTAGCTCAGGGAAACTATTCTTAAGTCTTTTTGGGGTGAGCGCGCTTAGCCAAGATGCAAATGAATGATGCAACAACTTGAAAAAGTCGGGCTGACCGTTTCAAGTTCTTGTATGAAATTGGGCATAACTTATTGTGGCCTGGTTTTTCCTTTAAATTTTATTTTTTTTTTTATCTCACTGGTGTCCCAAAAGCAATTCATAAACGAAAAAAGACGCGGAAAATGAATAAAGTACATTTAGAGTTACGACATACGATGTTATAAATGTAGATAAATTATAAAGTGGGATGGGAACAGAGAGTGGTATTTAGAGTTCGTCTATTTGATCGGCAACCATTTGCTGCAAACACAGCTTGGAGTTCCAAATTGTTCTTTTTCTCGAAATAAAACTGTTTTCAAATCCCGAAATATTATAGCATATGAAGTTGTGTTGTATTCTCTTGGGCCAAAATCCATTAAGGTATGCACATCAACCTTTCCAAGCACTGATTTTCCATGCCAATGTAAAACAGAAAAAGAACTATCGAGAAAAGAAGGCAGTGGTAAAGATTACATCCTTGCAGACAATGAGGACTTACGTATTTCTGAACGATTCAAGCTGCAACGTTCACATGGGAAGCGTTAACGGGAACCTCCATTCTTACAACAAGTTAACGCAAAATTGTAGGCAATAATTACTAGATTTCAAATTTTGAAATCCTTAGAAACATCGTGTTACGATTACAAGTGTTCGTAGTGGCATCACGTTTGATAAAATTTAAAGGTGAACGGTCGAGCCGGTCGAGGTGTCTATAAGGGAAGTGACTAATTGCTGTGTTTGACCTGATGATTCAGGTCAGGCTTCTCCCATTTTATGCACATAGATTCCTTAAGCTTAACTTGAAGTCTAGTAGCCTCAGAGTCTAAAACTCTGTAAATGTTTACAGACGTGTGAGCATCTGTCCAATGATAAGTGCTCGTGGACGCGCGTAGAGAAATGTCGGCTAGTTTCACCGATGTAGCAAGGATTTCAACTTGCACAGGAAAATTTATAGACAGCGCGAGTATGGAGCCTATCAGGGAGTTGATCCGTTTATCTATAAATTTTCTCAAACGTAATGTTACAACGAACACTTGTTATCGTAACACTATGTAACGAACTATTGTTATCTTTACTGACACACTGACGATGACCGATGTACCGTCGAAACATGTCTGAAAGATCAAAGAAAGTCGTTTTGTTTCTAAGGATTTCAACACTTTTGCTGTTATCTCGACCTTTTATTTCAAATTTTGTTTTAAAACGTGAATAAACATTTAAGTGTCATCGCCAATTTCCGCTTTTAAATTTCCCCGGGGAGGCCAATTTGGACTTGATGACATATAATGGTTGCCCTATTGCTTAACACAAGGGATTTTCTGCTTCATTTGCTTCCTGACAATAGCTGCAACCATTATACGTCATCAAATCCAAAATGGCCTGACCCGGGAAATAGGCGATAATGATATGGATTGTTTTGTACACTTAAATGTTATATCCACGTTTCAAAACAAAATTTGGAAGCTAGTATTTTTTCCAACAATTTAGCGTGAATTTGTTGTAGGAGTTGAGGTTCCCTTAAAGGGTTTTTCTGTTTTCCTGTTTACATGTGATGCCTTCAGAATTCTAACGGGTAAACAGTAGGGACACGACAAGG
>JAEMWC010000007.1:2842500-2855000 GCA_016490735.1 Pachyseris speciosa
AAAGGGCAACGACGACGGCAAGGGGGACGGGAGCAACTCGAAACAAAAGGTTTAATGCAGGAGGCAGGAGTGGCCGAGCGGTTAGGGCGCTGGATTTCAATGTGGTTGTCCCAGGTTCAAATCCCACTCTGGCCGCTAGCTGGTGTTGTTCTGGGTAGTCCCTGGTTCGACTCCTCGGTCATCCTTGTAAATAGCCAACTGGTTTGCCTCCAGCCAGTTGGGATTCTTATCATGTTGAGTTTATTTGAATTATTTGTTTCTCACATAGTTTGTATTTGTATCATTATCCCTGAAAAGCCCCGATGGGGAGAGGATAATTAAGTAATTAATTAATTAATTAATGAGCGAAAACAAAGGCCCTGCACGTGCAGATACTTGTGATGACATCAGGGCTCCTGTTGGAGTCTGATATTCGCGGGAAATTCAATCTAAAAATAAATGGATGATACATTTCAGTATACGTTTTGTCAGGTTTTGAATGAATTAAATGAATTTGTGAATTCGTATATAGCGCATGACGTCAGGTAATTATTCAATTGAAATTTCCAACCGGATGGTTCATTGGTTAAACGGTAACATCCTAGCTTAAAAGCTATCACAAATTAACTGTGGCAACTCAACTAAACGAAACTGAAAATATGTGTTCAACAACAAGTGTCAACAATTTCCAGTCTGTAAATATTCTCACGGGCCAGTCTATTCAAACCAAACTGAACGAACAACAACTTCAGCTAAAACTTGCAGCAATATTCACTATTGAAAATCTTTCCAGCGATCAGTGACACTTTAAGAAAAAAATAAAAATCGACACACACTGAACTCGATGCAACGTATCAATCACAAGCTTCAAACTTTGAACGGTTACAAATACGATGTTTTGTATAAATGAGAAGAAGTGATAGAGAAATATTTCCTTATTTCGGTTTTCTCTTTCTCTGTTTTTTTTTTTTTTTTTTTTTTTTTTTTTTTTTTTCTTTCACTATTTTTGTTCAGATTCTTAGAGTTTTTAATAGAACAATTATTCTACTCGGGCTTGCTGGATATGAAATGATTATATGCAACGCGGCGCTACGCATCTCGTTGCTTAGCTGACACTTCATATTCAGCGCGCCCTCGTAGAAAATTTGTTAAATAGACTGCCCCTTAGTGTAAATGGTTGCCTATTCGTGCGTCATTGTATGTTTATGAATATGCAAAAATGCTTGATGAATTTGTAAGCAACGAGAGCAAGAGAAAATTTTCTCTTGACGAGAGTGAATGACCATTCGTAAAAATGAATGTATTTTCACGTTAATGAACGAAATGAACGTGATACTTGCGTGTTGAAAGTATATTTTCTAGTAATGACAAGCAAAAGGTGTACTTTGGAAAGCAACTTCTCTCCTATGAAAAATGACAAAAGGATAAACCATTTCATATATTAAAACCCATTTTGCAGAAGTAAAGCCATGTGATTTAGAGCCATGCCTTAATGGAGGTAACTGCACAAACGAAGAAGGAGGAACGTACAGTTGCAATTGTACCATTGGGTGGGCGGGAGACCGATGTAGTAAGTGTGGCTTGTATTAGTTCACTTCACTTCATTGCACCTTTCTTATGTACTTCATTTAAGATCACTGCTGTCACTTCACTTCGCTTCACTTTACTCATTTTACTAACTTAGTTTACTCTATTTCATTTTCCCTCACTTCACTTCTGTTCATTTCACTTCTCTTATACCCCCCTACCCCACCGCCCCACCGCCCCCCCCCCCCTCTTAAAAATAAGTACAGCTAACAATACAGAGATTGGTTGATGACACCGATAAAAGGATAATTAGGCGAAAGTCCGATTCCAGTATTTTTTAAATTTTTGACTAAAGACCAAACAAACTTCTTTTCTTGGCAAAAACTAAATTAAGCAATTAATGGCCTAGGCTTAGAAGAATTAACGGGATTTTTGCGAGTCGGCAAACGGTGGACACGCTCAAATCGGATGTCGTCTACATTTTCATTCCAGATATTTATTTTATCTTCAAACATTGATCGTACTAATTCTTCTGTATGGCAGGGTGTCTCACCTCTAGTTTCCGGAAGGTTTGAAATCTTTATATTCTCTCTAAGTGCACCCGCCTCCAATTTGATATTCCGACATTTTAGTTATTGACCTCAGCCTTCAGCTTCCTCGGATCCTCTCGGTTTACGGCTGTCTGGGAGCACGTGTTGGCCACACTAACTTTCAGTTCCGCTAGCTCTCTGCCATTAAAATTCATGATATTTCTCAATTGCCTGTCTTGTCTTCTAACTCTGTTCAAAGAGTTTTCAGAGCTTCAAAGTCCGGTCGTAAGGCTAAAAGTTGATTGAGTTTGGCCTCCATTCTCTGCATGTTCGCTGAGGCGTCGCAACAATGGCCGCCGTCCACGATGGATTCACCATCAGTTTGAGAGCCATTATCACGCTGTCTTTTTCACGTAGGCCTTCTTTCATTTGAATCCTTGTTATCCAGGTCTTCATTCATAACTGCAGCAGACGTAAAGCTGAAATATCAGTAACTTTTAGCCTCGTCCCGGAGGAGAAAAATACACAACCCTCCCCTTCCACTACTGCTGCATGTTCCACTTTGTTTCACTTTATCTTCCTTTACTTTATTTCGCTTTACATCACTTCAATTCATCTATATTACTTCACTTCACTTCACTTGAGGCCAGGCTACTTAATCTTACTTTACTTCCCTTTGCTCAACCTGATTTCGTTTCGCCTTTTCCGCTTTGCTTCCCTTTCTTTTAATTCCTCCTTCCCTTAGTTCCTCCTACTTGACCTTACTTCTTTTAACATTACTAAACATTACTTCTCTTTACTTCTCTCCAGGTCACATTGCTTATTTTTACTTCACTTTATTTATCTTTCTCTAATTAAATTTTCTCAGAGACTCCGTTTTTCCAATTCTTGACCGGTTTACGGGACGTCATGGGTGCTATTTTTTCCTCTCTAGATATCAGCTCGGTTGGGGAAATGAAAGATTCCGCCATTGTGGGGAATAACGCGGCACACCTGGCCAATTTAAGCGAGTGGTTAGAACCCGTGGCGCAAAGCGGTCACCAGTGGAAACTCTGTTGGCGAGCAAGTCTCGATGGTTGGGCTGGCTCAACGTTCCATCACAAGTGTGATAACAAAGGACCAACTGTTACCATAGTCAAGGTGGACAAGTACATATTTGGAGGCTATACAAGTGTATCGTGGAGTAAGTGCTTTACGTTCCGTTGTCTTTTATGGAAACAATTCATAGACATTGATCTGCGGAAGATAAGGGGAAAATGTTTGACAGCAGTTAATGGTCTGTCTTTACAGTCAATCGTCGTCACGTGTGACCATCATTAGAATTACTCTTTGCATTTTGAAACAAAAAATAGATTCGAAAAAACCTCTCTAACAATCTCTGTACTGAAAAGTACTCATCAACGGATAAAAATTTCGTTTTGCATATCTTATTCATGCCCTATCAGTCAAAGTTGGCTAATTCTCGCTCCCCACTGCCTGGGCCTCATTACGTCGATCGCCGTAAAATTATATTCAATATGGCGACCAAAAGTACACGATCTAGGAAAGTATTCGGAAGGGTTTTCGTGGAGGGCAGGGCAACCTTGTTATAAACGATTTTATCCAAGATAGAGAGCAAAAACAAAACAAATTAAAACAATTAAAACGATGTTTTGAAGTGGAGAGGATAATGATGAGATGACTGTTTTGTTAAGTCCTAGAGGTCTGTTCGAGCCTAGAGAACAAAAGAAGAGGGTACTTTATTGATCATGCCTAAAGGCAGATGACACAAGGTTTCCTTTACATGCTTGGATTTTTAATAGGCCTCAAAGGAGGCCCGACAGGTGCAGTCCTTTACGATAATTCAAAACTAGGAACCTCCGGCTCCATAAACTCGAAACATTAAGTTTCTTAGTTTCTGTATTTTCTACTCGTTTTTAGCTACCAGTGGTAACTACCATTCAGATTCCAAAGCCTTCCTGTTCTCACTGGTCAATAAGCCAGGCTGGGAGCCATTGAAACTGCCACAGCCCGGAGAGCGCGACTCTTCGTATTCTTACTCAACATACGACGGTTCAAATTACGGGCCGACATTTGGAGGCGCACACGACTTGTACATCAGCAGTGAAGGTGTATGCTCTACTTACCCTGGTTACACTTACAGTGCACCGCCTGGATACAGCTACGGCTCTACCTTCGCTTATGAATTCCTGGGAGGAACCCATTCCTTCCAACCAAACGAGATAGAAGTATTCTACGAATCAGCTTAAAACAAATTGCTTCGTCTAGTCTTTAGCTTTGTGGCTTATGAGTTAGAAACATTTGTAGTTAAAACATAACTTTCGGCAAAACAAAGTAGTTACAAATAAACAGCCACTTTGGGGTAATACAGGGAGTTCTAGGATAAAGTAATCTACTTTCTTTTCTTTATGGCATTACCAAGAAATAGAAAACTCATATTGTTCGTTTCCGACAGAAATACCTCGGATTTACATAACAATTCAGACGTTTCCAGAAAAGGGGGAAAAGAGACAAAAACTGAAACTGAAAACCTTCGTTCACGCTCAGACTAAGATTCCTAAACTTAACAATACTGTTATAAACTTTTTCGGTAACTGCATTTACCCTTTACTAGAAGCCGTTTCTCAGGTTAAAGCGCCAAAATACTTTATGAATTGCTTTCTTTGTCATCGATTCGACCAAGAGAAAATAAAAGAGGTTAGAGAGTACATCCGTCATACACGCCTTATTTCAGGGGGTAATTCGTCTCAGGTTATTTTTAGATCACTTGCCAGCCTCGGAAATCTCACGTGGGTGGGAAATAGTCAATCACATTCAGAGATAAAAATACACGCGCGTGGGAATCCTTTTTAGCGAAAGCTAAAAATAATCTGAGACGAATTACCCCTGAAATAAGGCTTGTATGCCGGATGTACTCTCTGACCTCCTTTGTTTCTCTTGATTCGACTGAGTACTTTCGTGTCCTATCGAAATAAGAGACTAAAGTGGTGGAGGAACGAACCAACGTCTCAGTTTTCTATTCTTATGGTTATCTAGGAATGCTTTTAAAGAAACTGGAAGAAAGTGGTTCATAGTTCATTGGTTACATTGCTATAATCTTACTAAAGAAGTGGGTATTTACGAAGAAGGTAAATAGTTTTCGTGCGGGCGCGTGGCTAAAGCGTTTTTCAATAAGTGTCGTAAGACCACAACCAAAGTAATTACTCTTGTCAATCACATGCAACAAGTGTTTAAAACGCAAAGATAAAAATGTTTGCATTGCCTTCTTTCTCGATCGATGAACCCTACGAAAATACATGCAACCGGGACCAACTGCAGGAAAGCTCGGCTTTCTTTTCATCGATTTAAAAGCGAGTTTTCCTAATCTAGCAATGCAAAAATCCAAACAAAAGCAAATAACTTTTGACACTCAATTGAAAAACGCTCTAAGAACAGCTTCTAATCAGTCGCACTAATACGAAACCTTCATTTAACTTAATTAAAATAAGTCATGACAGCGCAATGACAGCGGTGAATGACTTAATATATCTAAATAAAGTGCGACTTTCTTTAGATTTAATAAGTCATTCACCGCGTTATTACCTTTTTGGAGCTGGGTATCTTGTGTCATTTATTTACTACTTTTGGAACTGGGTTTATCTTAGGAGTTTTGAGAGTCGAACCTTTGATTTTTAGATAAAACAACAAAAGGAACTTTTTTTGATCCAATTTTGAAGCCATATCATGATAATGGGTTAACAAATTCTGTTGTTATCTTCCATCGTATTACTTCATCGGAAGTCATTGGTCGACTTTATTTGGTATCGGGTTATCATATCAACTGCATGTAATATTGTTAAGGGAAAAAATAAAGGGAGAAAAATCACACACTGCTTGTTGTCTGCTTCTCATCATAACCCGCAAACCAACAAATATTTTGAGGAGCTGAAGGCGCATCCTCAGAGAAAAATATTAACTCCGGACATAAAGAGGGAGAAAAAAGCTACCGCCCATTCTCTCTTTTTTGTTTTTCTTTTTTCTTTTTTTTTTTTTCGTTTTCTTTTTCTTTTTTTTCACTTTCATTTTTCAAAGGTGAATTTTATTATATCTTCACTTTCTTGCCATTTCTAGAAGATGTTTGCATAAGTTTTGCACTCAATATCGGCAGACTGTAGTGAGAGTTGGTCCTTAAGGGGGCAATATACCTGAATGCTACGTTTTTGTCACTATTTTACCTTTTATCCTCATCATCTTCTCGAGATTTCATGCCATCCAAAAAACCCATCATAGGTTTGTAGCACATAGCCCCATAAATATCTCAGAAGTTTTGGGTGATTTTTAAAGTGTTTGTGAAGAAGAAGAGAGGGTTGGAGGGGAGAGTGAAGGAAAGGGTTAGAAAAATAAAGATTTTAAGGTGATTAAAAATTAAATTTGGAGGTTAGAAATTAATAGACGAACACCAAACAGTCCACCCTCAACCTGACATGCACCCGCGTTGTCGTGGACTGTCTGAGTGTTTGTGCGTGCCTTATTTTCCCTTGATAATGTTTTCATGAAATCACTTATTATTTCATTAATATCCAGGTATATTGCCCCTTAAAGGAGCAGTCTCATGGATTGTTAGTACAATTTTGGTAATCCAAGAGAACCTGAGTGTTTCTGAATGGAAAAAGGAAAAGAAATGCCATTTTTTCTTGAAAACGGCTATTTTAGCTCCGAAAACTATTCCTCTTAAGTCTTTTTTAGGTAAGCGCGCTTAGCCGAGATGCAAATGAATGATACATCAACTTGAATAAGTCGGGCCGACCGTTTCAAGTTCTTAGATGAAATTGGGTATAACTTATTGTGGCCTTGTTTTTTCTTTAAATTTTATTTGATTTCATCTCACTAGTGACCCAGGAGCAATTCATAAACGAAAACAGACGCGGAAATTAATTTAGTAAATTTAGAAATACGACATACGATGTTATAAATTAAGGTAAAGTGGGGTGGAAACAGAGAGTGGTATTCAAACCTCGTTATTCCGATTTTGAGTTCGTCTATTTGATCGGCAACCATTTGCTGCAAACACAGCTTGGAGTTCCAAATTGTTCTTTTTCTCGAAATAAAACTGTTTTCAAATCCAGAAATATTATAGCGGATGAAGATGTGCTGTATTCTCTTGAACCAAAATCCATTAAGGTATGCACATCAACCTTTCCAAGCACTGATTTTCCATGCCAATGTAAAATAGAAAAAGAACTATCGAAAAAAGAAGGCAGTTGTAAAGATTACACCCTTACCGACAATGAGGACTTACGTATTCCTGAACGATTCAAGCTGCAAGATTTAATTGGGAAGCGTTAAAAGGAACCTCTATTCTTACAACAAGTTGACGTAAAATTGCAGACACTAATTACTAGATTTCAAATTTTGAAATCCCTAGAAACAAAACGACTTTCTTTAACCTTTCTGACCTAGAAATGTTTGCATCTAAAGGGACAACCACACTCTTTTTGTAGTTTCTACCGCCCCCGCAGCATACATTGATGAAATTCAAAGTCTACGAGAACAGATCGATCTTATTAATAGATTACATTCACCTGCAAACCAGCCCGGAGTTCACATTTTTGGGGACCTCAATTTTGGAAAGATAGACTGGATAACTCGCCTAAACACGGATGGGAACGAACTATCTAATTCTAATGGTTCTGCCCTAATTGACATCATGCATGATCACTACAGGGAACAGCTTATCCAATTACCGACTCGTGGAGACAACACCTTAGACCTCATTCTATCAAACCGACCAAGACTTATCAGTGATTGTTCATCACCTGCTAAACTCAGTGATCATGACGTAATTACCTGCACACTGAACTGTGCTCCTCCGATTAAGAGAAAGGCAGAAAGAAAAATCTACTTATATGGGAAAGGTGATTACGAATCCCTACGAAGTATTATGCGTACCTTTAAAGACAAATTCCTCAATTCATTCTCAGTTTCCAACCCTATAGAAGAGGACTGGCTACGCTTAAAGGATGCTATGCAACAAGCAATTGATAAAGCTGTACCGTCAAAAATACTTAGTGGGAGAGACAAACTTCCATGGCTAAACAATCAACTACGTCGTCTCATTGGCAGAAAGAACCGACTACATGCTAAGTACAAAAGAACCGGAAGTAAACGCCTCTTAAGCCTATGGAAGAAAACCAGACGGCAACTTACGCTAGCGTTATCCTCTGCTAAAAACAATTACATAAATAATATTATTGGAGACATCAAAGTAAATGCCAGCCCTTCTGGAAATATATTAGGTCACAGAGGAAAGACAATCAAGCTACGCCACCCTTAAAAAACGAATCTGGACACCTGGTAACAGAAGATCTTAAAATGCCTATTTCAAAAATCCCTGGACACGAGCTCCCTACCAGAGGACTGGCGCTCAGCTAATATTTGCCCCATTTACAAGAAAGGTGACAAATCTATTCCAATTAACTATCGACCGATATCACTTACATGTATTGTCTGTAACATATTATATGCTCAAACCTATCATCGCACTCGGAACTCAATGAATTATCATCTCAAGACAGCACGCTTTCCGAAGACATCACAGCTGTGTCACACATTTATGCACAGTCATCCACGACTGGACGAGCTCTATTGTTGCTGGCTTCCAGACCGATGTGTTCATATTAGACTTTACAAGGGCTTTCGACATCGTGCCTCATGAAAGACTGAAAGCGAAACTTTTCCATTTTGGTGTAAATGGAAACACACTTCGCTGGATTGATGCTTTCTTATGCTTTCGCCGCCAACGTGTTCTGGTTAACGGTGCTAAGTCTGAATGGATTCCCGTAAGTTCAGGCGTCCCTCAAGAGACTGTGCTCGGCCCTATCCTTTTCAATGTCTTCATCAATGATATAGTGGATAATATTAACTCCGAGTTCCGATTATTTGCTGACGATTGTGTTTGTTATCGACAGATCCGCTCCCATGAAGACAATGTTGCTCTACAAAAAGATATTCATCATCTTGGAGATTGGGCCAGCGATGGAATATGAGATTTGAGCCATCTAAGTGTAAAATTATGCACATTTCAAGGAAAACATATCACAAGTCTCACTACTTATACTCCTTACAGGACACAGCCCTTGACTCTGTCACACATATGAAATACCTAGGTGTGACCATCACAAATGATCTACGATGGAACCGTCATGCTGCTAACATTACCTGCAAGGCTAACCAAATGCTTGGCCTACCAAGACGAAATTTATCTGCTTGTGATCCAGCAGTAAAAGAAGCAGCGTACATGAGTCTAGTCAGACCACTCATAGAATACGCCAGTAGTGCTTGGGATCCCCACACTAAACAGCTTATTGCTGAAGTCGAAAAGACTCAACTTAGAGCAGCACGTTTAGTCCTTTCTGATTGTAAAAGTTACGAGCCTGGCTCTATGTCGATGATGTTGAAAAAACTTGGCTGGCCACCTTTAAAGCTTCGCAGACAAATGGACAGAGTAATTCTCTTCAACAAAGGCTTAAATAATCTGGCCTCTCTTCCCTTCCTGGAATCACTCAAGAAACCCACCAGGAGATCAAGACACACACATTGTGAACACTACATCCCACTCTCAGCCCGTACAAATTTGTACAAATACAGTTTTTTACCTAAAACACTAACCAACTGGAACAACTTATCTCAATCTATTATTGACTTGTCAACTAACCCAGGAGCCTTTCAGTTCTCCATCGTATCATATTATTGTAATTAGTCAACCCTATCGTAAACCCTATCGTAATTAATGAACTCTATGACATCGTATCACATTATTGTAACTAGTTAACACTATCGTAATTAATTAACTCTACGACCGCTGACAGTGTGCAATTATATCTTTATGAGGTAGCACAATAAATGTGAAATGAAATGAGATGAGACATTTCGACGGTACATCCGTCATCGTCAGTGTGACAGTAAAGATAACAATAGTTCGTTACACAGTGTTGCGATAACAAGTGTTCGTTGTAACATTACGTTCGATAAAATTTAAAGATAAACGGTTAAACAGTGTGCGCGCGCACCTGACCTTAAACAGCTTGTCGAGGTGCCTATAAGGAAAGTGACAAATTGATGTGTTTGACCTGCTGATTCAGGTCAGGCCTCTCCCATTTTTTGCACATAGATTCCTTAAGCTTAACTTGAAATTTAGTAGCCGCAGAGTCTAAAACTTTGAAACAAGCTGGTGAGCAAGAGCTACGACAAGACTCTGAACTCTGTAAATGTTTAAAGACGTGTGAGGATCTGTCCAATGATAAGTGCTCTTGGACGCGCGTAGAAAAATTTCGGCTAGTTTCACAGAAAATTGATACATTGAAACAAAACGCGCGTACGGAGCCTATCAGGGAGTGGATCCGTTTACCTTTAAATTTTATCAAACGTAATGTTACAACAAACACTTGTTATCGTAACACTATGTAAAGAACTATTGTTATCTTTACTGTCAACCTGACGATGACGGATGTACCGTCGAAACATGTCTGAAAGATTAAAGAAAGTCGTTTTGTTTCTAAGGATTTCAACAATTTTGCTGTTATCTCGACCTTTTATTTCAAATTTTGTTTTAAAACGTGGATAAACATTTAAGCGTGCAGAAAAAAATTAATATCATCATCAACAATTTTCGCTTCTAAATTTCCCTGAGGAGGCCAATTTGGACTTGATGACATAATGGTTGCCGTATTGTTTAACACAAAGAATTTTCTTCTTCATTTACTTCCTGACAATAGCCGCAACCATTACACGTCATCAAATCCAAAATGGCCGCGCCCGGGAAATTTGAAAACGAAAATAGTCGATAATGATATCGATTGTTTTGTACACTTAAATGTTATATCCACGTTTCAAAACAAAATTTGGAAGCTAGTATTTATTTCCAGCAATTTAGCGTGAATTTGTTGTAAGAGTTGAGGCCCTTTGACAGTTCTTCTGTTTTCCTGTTTACATGTGATGCCTTCAGAATTCTAACGGGTAAACAGTAGCGGAACAGTAGGGACACGACAAGGCTGCTCTTTTAATATTTTGTACACATCATTGATGTAAATGTGCCATCATGCTCACTGCCATGTAATGCTCCGTTTAACAACACACTGAAATGTGATGAAATTCGTGGCGACCCAAAGTACAAGAAGTCTCAAAATGTTAGTAGGGAGCTTAAGCAACGGCGACGTCGACGGCAACGAAAACGTCTTTTATTTCAAATTTTTTTGTAACTATATAGCTCTTTCACGATTATTTCAAATCTTTAACTTGAAAAATAAACAATGTTAGCCAATTGTCTGGTACTAAATTACTTTATGCACGAGGGCAAAGTCAGGGAAAAGAAGGAAAATTTGCCGCCATGAGCTCACGCTCTCGAGAAAACATAAAATTGGGTCATTTCGCGTTCTTGTTTTGAAGAGGACCATGGGCAAAGAAACGTACCAAAATGTAAAACGCACGCGCAGAGCGATTGTTTTTGCTCATTAAATCTGTTGTTTTGTGGTGTTCTCGTCGCCGTTGTCGTCCATTTTGCTTTACTTCCCCAACCGTAACATTAATTAAGAATGCGATCTCAAATATTTTAAAGATAAATTGGAACGATTACATAGTCTGACTTTTTTCCGTTACCGCCTTTTTTGGCGGCCATGTTTGTGCACCTTAGAAGCTCTCAAAAGGACACCAACCCCATAGCAGTTACAGTATAATTTTTCGCAGAGAACTCTCATACTTAGCCTATTTCGCGACATTTTTACTGACTGATCTATTTTTAGACTATCTTTTTCAGTGATAAAGGGCAAATGAACGAAAACAAAGGCCCTACACGTGCAGATTCATGTGATGTCATCGAGGTTCCAGTGGGAGTCTGATATTCGCGAGAAATTCAATCTAAAAATAAATGGATGATACATTTCAGTGTATGTTTTGTCAGGATTTGAATGAATTAATTGAATTTGTGAATTTCTATTTAGTGCATGACGTCAGGTCGTTATTCAATTGAAATTTCCGACTGAATGATTCATTGATGAAACGGTAACATCTTTAAAAACTATCACACATTAACTGTGGCAAAGATTTGTCTCGTAACAGATTGTAGAAAAGTAATAAATAAAGTCACTGTATCCAGAAAGTAATTGATAATATTATAAAGCAGTGGGAGCATGATGCTGTGACGAATTCATCTCGGCACACTTCGTAGGCATAAATTACCTCCTAAGGACCTCAAATTTCATTGAAACCTGCTTGCCTTTAACAATATTGTTGGCTTAATAGAAGTCATAATAACAGCTAAAAATATTATTAATATAGGCAAGTCTGTAATAATTCTAATTAAAAAATTAAGGAAGACAGAAACTCTGGATGGATCCTTTTTATCTGCATGTATAAATTATAAGGAACAAGAGGCTACAATTAGCCTAAACTCGGGCTTGCAAAAAACAGTATTGTATCCCTAACTTAGCG
>JAEMWC010000007.1:2860000-2908070 GCA_016490735.1 Pachyseris speciosa
GAAAATCGCAGATGATCAATGAATGAATCACACATTTCTAATAGAGGACTAAAGTGTTTCCAGAAATTTTGTTGTGAAGACGAGGAAGAATTGACGTTTGAAGTAATATACTACAGTCTGTGCTCGCCAAATCTCTTGTTCAAGTTTATAGCCTACGTGCAAGAAGAGTGCAAACTCGGACATGGTGGGCGAATGAGCTACATAGACGCAATTTCCGAACTATTGGACTTTAGAAAAATCAATGGGGCATCCGACGCAGTTCTGCGAAACCTATCTGCAACTGAGTTGTACCTTAAGAGAGCTCGAAAGACAGTAGCAAAAATGATGAGATTGCAGTGGACCGGACAGCTGGACATCGACAAATTAGAAGCCCGAGGTCACTGGGCGACTATGGAGGAATTGGTGCAAGTAGTGACATTTCACTTGCCACGTTACGGAAACATCGTAAAGACGTGCAAGAGCAATCCAGGTCAAGTGAACCCAACCGACTTAACATTTGCCACGAGATTTGTGTCGGTGTACTTGTTCATTAAAGTGAAGGGGTCGCGTCCTATGACTTATCAGCACTTGACAGTCGACATGGTTAGGGCAGCGAAGGAGAACGGGGGATTTATTGACCAGAAAAAGTTCTAGACTGCCAGCAAATACGGATTTGACTCCTTGATTCTAACCGATGCAAGCATACAGGTGCTCGATAGCTACACCAATTTCGTGAGGCCATTGCTAAAACCCCAGTGTGAGTTCGTTCTTGTTACGAGAAATGGAGGCCAACACAGCAAACTGGGCGACGTCATGAGTAAACTAGTTTTTGACGCAATCGGAATCGGAAAGTACATTTATCCGACGCGTTATCGTCAAATCGTCGAGACGCAAAGCCTCAATCAGCTCACTAGCAAAGAAGAAAGGATTTTGTCGGAAGATCAGAAACACATCTCGGCCGTAGCCAAAGTTCATTATCAAAAGCAAAGGTCGCGCGAAGTTGCTGTGAAGTCTCACGAGTGTCTGAAAAAGCTACAGGGCACCAAAGGCTCTGAGGTGGATAAGGAGGTGAGCGCGAGGTTTAGCGATACAACTTCAAGTCTTGCAGCACTGGCTGAAAGTACAGAATCGAAAAGCGTGCCCCCTAAGAGGAATACCCCACCTACAAACCAATTCCGAATCCAAAGAAGTCATCGCCGGGTATTGAAATTTACGGTGGATGAGGACGATTTCTCGAGAAAGGCATAGATAGATACGGATTTGGCCAATAGACAGCAATTTTAAGAGATCCAGATTTCAATTTCAGGATGGAAGAATGGCTGACTCTTTAAAGAAAAGGAAGGAACTGAAATTTGTTTCTCGTTTCTGATAACCCGAACTTGCAATCTTCTCGTTTGGGGGTTCTGTTTATTTTTTTTATCGCTTTTAACGCTTTCCAAAATATTTTGTGTTTTTCCAAAATAGCATTTTCCGCAAGAAATGGGCTCATTATGGGTAAATTCGAACGGGATTCCGCAAAAAAACGCCTTTTTCTTGAATTCTCTTACAATCGAGACATCATAGTCGTAATATTTAGCGAAATAACACGGAAGCAATGAGTTTTTGAGATCACAAGTTTATTGCAAAACTTACGGATACATAAATTGCTCCTATATTAAAATGCAAAAATATGAAGTACTTTGCGGACTGTTAAGTTTTCTGGAATTTTATAAACAAAAAGGATGCCATTTTAACAGCCCTTACAAAAAAGTTCAGTATATGTATACATATTTGTCGGATGGCAGACATATAAACACCTAAATCTTCGATTTTATTCGAAATATTCATCAATGCACAGAAAAACCAATGTTTCAGAGGCATGTGAGCCACTGTTACAACAAAAACAGATCAAAAGGAGATTACACCACTTAACTCAGACACTATCTGGACACTGCATTTCAAAATTAGAACCCATGCTGCAGAAATTCTGCGGCCTCTAATGACGCATGCTGCAGAAATTCTGCAGCCTCCAATGACCCATGCTGCAGAAATTCTGCAGCCTCCAATGACCCATGCTGCAGAAATTCTGCGGCCTCCAATGACCCATGCTGCAGAAATTCTGCGGCCTCCAATGACCCATGCTGCAGAAATTCTGCGGCCTCAAATGACCCATGCTGCAGAAATTCTGCGGCCTCAAATGACCCATGCTGCAGAAATTCTGCGGCCTCTAACGACCCATGCTGCAGAAATTCTGCGGCCTCCAATGACCCATGCTGCAGAAATTCTGCGGCCTCTAATGACCCAATGCTGCAGAAATTCTGCGGCCTCCAATGACCCATGCTGCAGAAATTCTGCAGCCTCAAATGACCCATGCTGCAGAAATTCTGCAGCCTCAAATGACCCATGCTGCAGAAATTCTGCGGCCTCTAATGACCCATGCTGCAGAAATTCTGCGGCCTCTCATGGCCAATGCTAAAGAAATTGCAATGTGTACTTAACTCCTAACGGTCGTAAGATTTTCAGGAACATAAAAATATGATGCTCTACCATTTTCAAGGTTCTAAGGTCAAATTGACAAAACTGTGAACAACAGAAACATTAATAATTTATGAAATGTGCATTGTTTCATGAGGGGAAACCAATCAGGTGCAAGATAATAAACTAAAAGCCACAACAGCCATTATCCTTGTTTTCTATTTTCTTGTGGTTTAATATTGCATGTGATTGTTCACAACACAGCATTCCAAACATACAGTATTTTGGTATTCATGTTTTTTGTCAGTTTCACATAATAACCTTTGAAGAAGGCAAAGGAGCAACACTTTCATTGAGGACTCCAGCAGGGTAATTCCAAAGTGATGCATATCATAATGAATACATGTATTTCTCCAGGCTCTATTCTTGCATATTTTTCTGTTTGGCTCTTCACACTGTTGGCCTCTTTTTCTGCATCTTTGACTGGAGGAATAACCAAGGCAGTCACCAACTTTTCAGGATCCCTTTTTGTACAGGCCTACAAAGCAAAATTGAATGCTAAACATCACCAACAAAATTTGAACTCATTGAACTACAGTGGATACCGCTTATTGGAGTATACATGTGGTTCATGTAGGGAAGAGGGTCTGGACTAATAAGAAAGTCGTATGAACCCATGATCCTATTTTAAAACAGTAAGTGCTTAAAAAGCTTGTGTGTCTACTGCCATAATCTTATCTTTTATTTTCTGGGTGAAAAGAAATATATGGTTGGACATTGGAATAATATTGTAATATCACTTTGAACCAAGTGTGAGCACAGGTACATGTAGCTATGTATAAAATTGAGGATTGTCAAAAACGCCTGGCAACCGGTGATACTTTGACAGTTGCCCACTACAATTCTTTGGTAGAAACAAAAGTGAAGGGAAAAATAGGGCGTTTTTAACTTTCAAAACCAAGAATTGAGTGCTTCGCATTTTGGAATTGTGTATAAGAAAAGAAAACATGACAAAAAAAAGCATCCAAATTATTGTTGCAAAATGAATACATGTTGTTTATTTTTGTTCCCTGTGCACTTGCTTGAGATTGATGTACAGTGTAGATAAAAATGTTATTGCTGAGGAAGTTAGTAAAGAAACTTTATTATTCCTTGATGTCAAAAGAATGATTTTAAACAAACACTTTATAACCTGGTTATGCGGCTTCTATGCTTAGTCTCAGAGCCGGTCTGCACCATATGCTTATTTGGATTATTTGTTTTCGCTGATTCTATGATTTAGGATCAAACTGAATATTTCATATAAACTAGATTGGAAAAGAACATTTAACTGGCTCTTTGAGTCATTTGCTCTTACAATCCACCATAATTCATTTCAGAGTGAGAGTCCTGAGTAACTTAATACAAATGGCAAACTTTTAATGCAATCTAGCCATATAAGGTGGCAATGTATTTATAAATCCCTCTTGAAATTGGTTCTTTTGTGATGTATTGGCATGATGTGCACGTAGCTGAAATTTGATTTTTTGGGTGTCCTGCGACAGCTATTGTTACGTAAGGATTTACAACCCAATGACTAAGTGGCGTCGCCTCTTCGAGGCAGTTGCCACAAAAATGAAATGAGGGCCTACAAATAGATTGTAATGGGTCACATTTAACTTTGCTACTTTCATGCTCCTAGACAGGAAGTCAAAGTTTACCATACAATGAAGAGTAGAGAAGAAAGACAGCACTTTTTCAATTCTTTTGTGTTACTGAATGCTAGATGGTTGGTATATTTAGTCATCTTCACTGAATTTTAATTCAATCCATTCTATTTTATATAAAACTAATGCCTGCCATGAATACATGTAAATCAATGCAAGCTTTTGACATCATTTTTTTGTATAATTCTAATTTATTGCATGTAACTGACACGTGCAGTGAGTCTAAATCTTTGCACATGCCCTTGATCATGCAATGTTTGATTGTGAATATATGAATATCATATATTTGAACTGCAGATTAAAGAATTAACATGTGAGTGATCATCACAAATTCTACTCAGGCAATAGTGAAAATGAAGCTTGACAGAAATTCAGGCTTGTATGCGAGTTGAAACCATGACCTCTGCAATACCAGTGCAGTACTCTACCAACTGAGCTAACAAGCTAACTGGGAGCAGGGCTGTTAGCTCAGTTGGTAGAGCACTGCGCAAGTATCGCAGAGGTCAAGGGTTCAACTACCCTGGGTGCCAGAGGTTATTTTCTTTTTGTTTCCGTATAAGCCTGAATTTCTTCAGGCTATATTTTCACTACTGCCTAAGTAGCGTTTTTAACTTCAATGATCACTCACATCTTCAGTGTATTTATTAATTACAAAAAGGTCAATCAGTGGAATGCCCATCAAACCTTTCGTCGACATAGATTTGAAACTACTAAGAGATTGCAGTCCTCAATCAATGATTGATAAAGGAAATCCTGACAAAATAAATGTACTAGTCTAGATGAACATCCACTTGGATAACAGTAGCCAAATTCTAATAACACATCAGATAAGCTGAATTCCTTGAACTCCCTTTCCAACTGATTAGCAATTGGAATGAGACAGGAATTATGCAAAAATTAGGTGTTCTGCCATCGAGCACGAGCAAGATAAAACTCCATACTTTTGCCTGCTTATATTTAAATATTTGCTGCCTTTTTTAGTCTCGTGTATTCACAGAAACATAATTTTAAATGTTTCGAATTGGATTGAGACAATTGGAATGAGACAGGAATTATGGAAAAATTAGGTGTTCTGCCATAGAGCACGAGCAAGATAAAACTCCATACTTTTGCCTGCTTATATTTAAATATTTGCTGCCTTTTTTAGTCTCGTGTATTCACAGAAACATAATTTTAAATGTTTCGCCAACGCGATTGTAGAAACAAAGCTTTTATGGGACGTTAAAAAAGCTTCGTAATGATGCGGCCTTTAACCATGCTGTCAAGTCACACAAATGGGGCGCTCATTTCAAGTCGTTACATGTATGTTTGGAGTACAGGGTTTGAAACGAACAAAGGCACACACCTCAAAAACGAAACTATGCCTATTAGGAACCTTACGGGTACTCACCAATGCAAATACTCCCAATACTACTCCTTCGAACTTGACCGGTCCTCTTGCTCACTGGATCAGTTCCCTAAAGGGAGCACGCATCTGTTGATTGACATCGAGATAATCTTTTACCACGATCGGAGTAACTGCAGAATATCTGGTAACTGGACCTAACTGGACCGGTAACTTGATAACTGGACCTCGATTCCCCAATCAACAACAACGTATTCGTAGTTCTGTTTAGAAACTTGTGGCAAATTATACTCTACAGTCGATATGTCCGCGCCGAAAGATGAAATGAAATGTCTCACCAAGAGGCGCGTCGGTATCTGGCGGAGATTTGATGACAGTTGACACTTCTATAGGCGGTTAGCTTCAAAGATGAAAAGGCGCCAACTGCACTTCCGAACCAACGCGGCTTCTCTGAGATTGGCTGCCATTTCAAAGTGTGAAATTTTTTGTTCGTTACGCAGTTTCAAAAACATGAAGCTTATGAAAGAGCCACAGTCAACTCAACAGGGCTTTGTTGTGGCCTCCGACATATTTCTCCAACCAAGGCATACAGTTTCAACAGGACAAGATTTTTATCCGTAAACTGCTTTGTGGCAGGCGTCATTTTTGTTTCCACAGAAAGCAGAAAAGCTGGGAACGAGGTAACAGTTTAACCGCGTGACCGAGTCTGCGTGACCACGCTTCACATGGCGGCTCTGAGCAAAAGGTGATAGGAAAGTCCTCTGATTCTGCTGGAAATGAAACATCATTTATCTACAAAAAACTATTTTTTGAAACGTTCCCGAACTTTATTTCGTATCTACAAGCGCTTTGTTCGCCTTCAAGCTGTTGGGAGCTTCATTATTTGCGGTTTTGCTGGATCGCTGCCTACATCGTGGCATCGATGGAGGAAACGTCGAGGAAACGACAATTCAAGGATAATGGTTGCCCTCGTATTTGAATCAATGGAACTCAACACAACATCAAAAAGGTGAACGTGAATAACATCGATGCAGTTAACGTTTAGGTCAGCATTATGAATCAACGTCATTGTGCTCTCGTGACAACGGTTGAATCAGTGGAAAAGAGCTTCAGCCCTTTTTCTTCCCAATTAACTCAAGCGACCTCTTGGAGCTAATGGAGAGAGATCCAACCTACTCCAAAAGTGAGTGTCATATGACTAATGCTATAATAAGAATAAATTAAGAGTACCTCACAAATTTATGTGTCTAGGTAAGCTGATAGCCATTCATTTGGCACCAAGCTAAGGCCTTGTAGTAGCGTGCATTTATTAGCAGCTATTTGTGAGATATCCTTGTCACTCCAAGCCACATCCCACAAGCTTCACAGTTTTAGTAGTTCCAATATGAAGTGAAGTGCTGCCCTGTACAGTCACCTTTGCCTATATCTAGTCAAGGCTGTGTTCTGGTGGCGCCCTAAGGCAACTAGCTAATGTTTGGGTAAACTCTGATGACTGCTAAAAATTATTTGTTGCCCAGCCGGGCACTCCTGTAAGTCCAGTGTGCAACACAACAGGCCAAAGTTCTTCTAACACACTGGCATTGGTTTATTGTGTTAATGAAGTATGGCAGAAAAAAAAAATTTGTTCTATAAACATTTGCACATTCGATAAGATTCATAGCTGTTGGAAAAATTTGTTGAAGTTTCGATGATTTTAGAACATATAGCACAATCTTCTCTTACACGTTTATACAAACTGTGCAAGTCGCACAAATCCGCGCAGGCTGGCATCTCTTCGCATTGATCTTGCCATAAACTTTGTTATGCAAATTTAGTTTGAAGTTTGTTACAATTTGAATTTATTCACTTTGCATTTGCTATGTTTACAAAAATGTAAACAAGGCCATCATATATCCATCCAATATCATAATAGCATGATCAGAATTACTGAAAGTACCAGTATTCATCAGTGCAGAACCTCTTGCTGGGCAGGTTACATGTATAATAAATTCTGTTTGGTCGCCTTGCTCAAGTATTTACTTGCTTCATTCGTCTCGACCGTTGAAGCAGTTCACCTTCACATGGTCCATTCACCTTGTTGGGCAAGTAATAATTCAGTTTGTTTGCCTTGGTGTGCAATTTACTCGATTCATTAGCTTTGTTGGGCAAATAATAATTCAATTTGTTTGCCTTGGTGGCAATTGACTAGATTCATTTGTCTCGTCACCCAGGGAGACTTTGTACATATTAGGGGCCTGGGAACTGCTAACAAACAATGACACAGCAAAATGGATAACCTCAAGATCGAGATTCAGGACAGGATTAGAAAGCTATCCTGTGCAGGCAGCAATTAAGATTGCTTGCATAATTAATTATGGGTCAAGGGCATCAGCCAAGTCAATGTCATGTCCAGGTTACATCACAGCAAAACAATGGACCCTTAACCCAAACAATCAAGTCACACAATATAGAACTGACACAATAGAATGCCATAGAATTAACTTGCCATGTTAAGAAATGTTGTATCCACATATCCACATCTCCACCCAGGATGCAAGACTAACTTTCCAGCTTACTAGCCCTGTGGCTAAGTGACAGGTTTGATTCACTAGCCAGACTTGTTTACCAGAAATTAATCCTGTCAAGCAGCTTCAGTTAGGTTTTTTTTTTCAACAACAGTACTGATGTGCAACTTATTAGAACTAGGTATGTTTTACATTCATAAATTAAATTCTTTAAAATACCTTAAAGAGACAATATGGTTACAAATTTAACATAGCTACAGTGTATGGACCAAACTAACTTTTGAATTGGATGTTAGCATGTTTCTTTACCCCAGTTGAGTCCAAAATTCTTACATCAGGCACACAACAGTCTCTAAACACAGCAGTTTAAATACAAAAAACAATACATGTACTGTTACAAATGCAAAATGTGATCTGGGTTTTAAGGGGCTTCAAATAAAATAACTCACTAGAACAGAGACACATTACTGGCATGCAACGTTTTGCAGACATTTTATCGGAACTGTGCAATAAAATTTCATGTGCCAAATTAAAAAAGAAAAACTACAATTTTTCTACTTGTCAGTGGTTGCTAAGCTTAGCATCTGCATTTGTGTTGTTTGCCTATTTTTGAGCTGTACTGTAAGTGTTTCTACAGTGGAGACACCAAGTGTTAACATGAAGTCACACAAGATCCTGTTAAGACAAGAATTACCTCTTTCATGGCAGGCTGTTTGGACAGGGAAAATGAGGCAAATCTCAATGACCAGCAGTAAATTAGGGAAATGTAAATTGTTTGTTCACTTGCACAACTCAATTTCCCTTTGTGATACATTTGAAAACAATTGTCATTTGGTTTCCCTCTGGTCCTCTAGTGCTTGGAAGTTTTTACTAGTCTGTGGCTAGTTTGCTACCATTAGTCTCTAGCCCTGTCCACCACTCTCCTTTCATCTATGAAAGTAGAATTAATACCATGCACTGCTGACAACGGAGCATCCCCAAGCAATTTTTTAATTGTATCCTACACTTACATCAGCTTTTCCACTTAGTAATGCTCCCCCACTCCTCACCTCTGCCTCTGAAAACAACTTGGAAAGAAATACATACTCAAGGGGCTTAATTATGGGATTTTCATTAATATTTCAGATATACACTGGACAGTATAGAAACCCCAGAGAAAGCAAGCACCATTCAAGATGATAGATGATTTTCTTGCAACTCTGGAAGTTGGCAGCTTTGTGGCCTTGAATTTTGACAATTATGACAAGGAACCAGTCATTGGCAAAGTCCTTTCAATGGAGGAGAACCACTTCCAAGTGAATTATTGGAAGGGAACATACTTAGGCAAGTGATCTCCTCAGCATCTTCCACAAAGAAAAGCAGAGCCTCAGCCATGGATGGAAAGGCTTCCTAAAACATGCAGTGTGTAGTTCTTTGGATCCCAGTAAAACTAAGTTGAACTTTTTTCAAATAATTTTTTGTAACCCAGGGTAATTTACAAACAAAACATTGTCATTGACTGAGGACTGTAAGACAAAGGAGTGGAACTGGTAATTTTGTAAAATTAATGTTCTTTTAAAAAAATATTAATAATTAATAATTTGAACTTGTGTGGGAAGGAATCTTAGATGATATTAATTATATGTCTTCAAGTCATCCAAGAATTTGTGCATTTTTGATAACAGAAAGTAAGGTGTGGGACACCAAACATTTCTGAAAATTTCTGATCATTTAGGTCTGCAGAATTTCTGCAGCATCTGATCATTGAGGGTGCTGCAGAATTTCTGTGGCATCTGGTCATTTAGGGGCTGCAGAATTTCTGCGGTATCTGGTCATTTAGGGGCTGCAGAATTTCTGCGGCATCTGGGCATTTAGGGGGTGCAGAATTTCTGCGGCATCTGGTCATTTAGGGGGTGCAGAATTTCTGCGGCATCTGGTCATTTAGAGGATGCAGAATTTCTGCGGCATCTGGTCATTTAAGGGGTGCAGAATTTCTGCAGCATCTGGTCATTTTAATAAGGGGTGCAGAATTTCTGCGGCATCTCATCATTTTGGGGGTGCAGAATTTCTGCGGCATCTGGTCATTTTAATAAGGGGTGCAGAATTTCTGCGGCATCTCATCATTTTGGGGGGTGCAGAATTTCTGCGGCATCTGGTCATTTAGAGGATGCAGAATTTCTGTGGCATCTGGTCATTTAAGGGGTGCAGAATTTCTGCAGCATCTGGTCATTTTAATAAGGGGTGCAGAATTTCTGCAGCATCTCATCATTTTGGGGGTGCAGAATTTCTGCGGCATCTGGTCATTTATAGGGGGTGCAGAATTTCTGCGGCATCTGGTCATTTTAATAGGGGGTGCAGAATTTCTGCGGCATCTCATCATTTAGGGAGCTGCAGAATTTCTGCAGCATCTGATCATTTAGGGGGTGCAGAATTTCTGCGGCATCGACATCCACCTATCATCCTATGGTCCACAGATTTTTTGTAGGATTCAACCCAAATGATTATCATGACAGTGATGACATTCGATTTTCTCGGACATGCTCCACATTGCAGAAATAAATAAGTCCTTTTAGTTGATCCTTAAGAAACGTCCGTGAAAACACACTAATTTCAACGTTTCTTAAAAATCTGCCGACAAAAACCATAGATTTATCTTAAAAAAAGCTATTTTGGAAAAACACAAAATATTTTGGAAAGCGTTTTTTGTGATGCTAGCGCAGGTTAAAGGGGAAAATCAGGCAATAAATGATAGCTCAAACAACTTCTCAGAACTAATTTTATTAAGCCATACTAATTTTAAACTTGAACTGTCATTTTGGACGCATTTTATCGAGAGTGAAAGTAAACGTCATTGACAAGACAACGTCTTAGTTCAGCCTGCGTTGAGAACACAAAAAAGGCCAAGTCAGTTGACTCAATGTCTTTTAAACTACCCTTTTGTGCAATCCTGTGAGCTGAAAAGGCTGGTTACTCGTGTCTGTCCCTTTGATAACTAGCTTCGCGACAGTCGACGTCTCTTTGATGGTCTACCTGGTGGAGGCAGCGGCAACACTGGCGATGGACAAAAATTGGCACTGACATAACTCGAAGGCACGTAAGAAGGCGTCTTAGGCGTTGGAGCCAATTCTTGGTCGTCGTATTCGACAGATTCCTGGCTTGTCGGTGGACTGAACGTCGCTTGTGGCTCGTTGGTGGACGGAAAGTAAGAGGGTGTTTTCGGAGTGAGGAATAATGGGCAGTCGTCGTTATCCATTTCAGGTGAAGTAATCATGGGTGGGTCACTGTTGCGGTCGTTGAAATTGCATACGTTGACGATCATTGGTAACGGGGAATAAACGTCACGCACGCAATTCACGCAGGCCCGCTCTACCAATCCACGCTCTAAACACTGTTTCTTCCTTACCTCCACGGCCATCTGCAAGCCCAGCGTGCCTTGTTGCATGTGGAATGCCCGCAATTTGTCGCTGTCGATTTCCAACAAACTCTTTTGTACGGCACACTTTTCGGCGTCTTTGGTTTTTTCAAGCCGCCAGTTACACTCAGCCATCTCCTTTTCCTTGTTTCGAGCCATGAATTGGAGAACGCTCGTCTAACTTTTTCTTGATCCTCTCGCCGTTTTTGCGCTTCCAGGCGCTCATTCCTGTCACGGATGGCCTGTTGTTGTTTTTGATCCAGGCTAGGTAGAAGTGGACTGTCGGGATCGGTGATCAGGTGGTCTGCCTGTGACTCGCTAACTACTGCCAAGTCAACTAGATGTCTTCGCCGCGCCGCCAGCCGTTGGTCCCGCCTGGCCCTCGTCAATCGCTTACTCTCCTTACGACGAGCTTCGGCGTTTCTCAGTAGCATGGACAGCTGCCTGTGTTGGATCCCATCTGGTATTGCTTTAGCAACCTCGTAACGTAGCTTCATCAAATCACCATCGTGGTCATTAGAGCTGTCATCTGTGGTGTTTTCTTCGTTCTCCGATGAGGCGTGGACTGTCTGAATCTCATCTTCCATGCAATTTGGCTGAGAAGAGCTTAGTACTACATGTATGTGTTCGTCGATTAAAGAGACAGCCAGGATTCTTTGAACATCTTCGCCTGCCAAACTATCATCTTCGGAGATCTGTGTTGTCAGCGTGCTACTTGCCATGGAGTAAACGGCGATCAAGATTTGGGCCCAGACAATGCAGTCCATAGCGTGCTCTCGCAGCCATTTGTTCGCCTCCAGCTCCACGTGGGGTAGACTGCGGAAGAAATATTTGTGAAGCCTCCGGTTCATGGCATCATTGTGTTCAGGGCCGAAATCCATTTGTTGCTGACAGGTTTTGTACATGCTAGCACGACAGTGGAACCCTTCTGCTTTCTTCCATTTAACATCTTGAAAGGTGAATCCGCCTTGGCATATTATCTTCCAATCATCGACTTCCAGGAGATCGCGATGTACCTCGTCCAGAAAGATTACCTCAGTTGAACTATCTATCATGGCTTTGTTAAGACTTTTCTGTTTGGTGACACGGGCTATACGACGGAGAGGAATAATATGAAAAATTGGACTGGACATGCTTGTCTTTCCACTGTCGGAAGCCCCAATAGCACATGGAACGGGTCTTTTATGTTCTTTCGGACGAAAGAGAGCCAAGAAGTCAGCACAAAACTACTTTATCTGCTCTTCGGGGAGGCTATTCTCAAGAATTTGCTGGAAGTACTTAGGGTCTGGATCTGTTGTCTTGCTGTAATGAACATAAGCCCGTGGAGAAGTAAGATCTCGCTGCGAAAAAAAAAAAAAAAGAAAGAAAGAAAAAGCAAGCTTTTGTTTAAATTTGAGATGAAACATGAAGAGACCGTACACCTAAAACAATTTTTGATCGTCATGGCACGGTTTTAGTGACAGCCCATTATCAACAACCATGGGCACGTAAAGTTATAAGAACTTGTATATGCAGTTTACGCAAACACGATACCAAGAAATCTGGATGGAAGGCTTATGTGAATCAGAACAGACAAATTTCCCGCTCAGAGCTTTAGTTAAAACGCACGATTTTAATTATTCTCACCTGGGATTCTGGGACGTTTCCCTGTGAAAACGATCCTGCCGAAAAAGACCATAACCAGCCACCCTGTACTTCGACTAAGTCCCGGTCAATTCTTATTTGGTCGATGAGACAGCTTTCGGGCTCGCTCAACAGAGGGAGAACACGTTGAAAATGTTGGACCAGCCTGTCTTTAAAACATTGATTCCCCATAAGGTTCAGCAGAAACGTCTTCATGGAACAAAGGAATTTGAAAGTGAATTGAGATTCGGGCACTTTCTTATTATAGACGTATCCACGGTGAACTCTGAAATGAAGCTTTTTCATCGCAGCGTCAATGTCGTGGCACAGAACTGTGATCGGAGAGGACAATGGCTTGTTTGGCGTGCAAGGTGGAGTGGCGCTGGTGGTTTCCTGTGCGTTAACGTGAAGGCCAAAACAGTCAAATTTTAAGCCAACCCGGCATAATTCTTGCGCAGATGCGGGTCATCATGGGTTTGAAGTCGGAGCTTAGCACTCGTAGACGAACTGCATTTTCCGTTGCTGATATCTCTTGAGAATCGACATGCTCGTCATCACTGACTTCTATCTCGTCTTGAAGGGCCCTGCATAAGGAAACAATGGTTTCATTTATCGTCAGTCTCGTACGAGGACGGGTGTTTCAATTCAATTAAGAAAATGCACACTTAATTTCTGCCATTTACTGTAGCTAGAGAGTTTGGCAAACACAATATTTTATTGCAAAATCGTAATACACGGAGTCGCGATTTAATAATAAGCAAGCACGAAAATTCATTATATCTGAACTTAGTTGTGTTAAAAGCATAAGCTCCAGGTGGCTTCATCATAAGGAACGTTTTGAGTACAACTCATTTGTATCCATCAGCTACTAATGCTAATCACATCGCGCTCCTTTGTTTCGGTTATTTGATGCTTTGCCTCCTGAATTCATTTGCTTGATATCTTCAAGTAAAACAGTAAGACGATATCTGATAGCTTCAAGTGTTAATTGCGCTGATTCTTGATTGAAATATGCAACGATTCACTGTAAATTAAGTGTCAACTTCGTTGAATGATTAGGTTGATATATTTTACTTGGTGGTTGAAACAATGCATTGCGACGGAAAGTATTCACAAATGTGAGGAGCAAGAAAACGGTTGATTACTTACCTCAGGCAATGTTGATACGATGCTTCAACAAAACCCATCAAACAAGGGTTTTTGTGATCCTTGAGAACCTGGCAAAGCTGGTTTAGGGCGTAAGAATTTTTTTCCTTGACGCTCTCGATTGGTAGAACTCGAGGCCACATTTTCCAAGGGCGCGTTGAAACTTAAATGGGTTCATTGCCGAGCCGTTGGGTGTTTGGCAAGCCACCCAGTAAGAAATGGCTGGAAAAACTTGTTTCCCCGGTGCAGAAATCTGCGAAGGATTGATTGCATATTCTTCATTGGAGTCGTCGCTCTCTCTAGGTTCAGTGCAAGGGATTGCCTTTTTCTTTTTGCTGCCAAGTTGGGATGTGCTTATCGCGCAAAAGAAAGAGAAAACCTCGCTCAGTTTCGACAAAGTTAAGTCGCATTCATCTCTCTTTTCGCAGATCCACTTCCAGGCTCGTTCAGTTTCACTGTCATTTACTCTCCACACACACTTAAAAAGGCCACAACATATCACGTATTCTCAATTGCAGCGATGATGTGGCATTTCGCTTTATCGCGTATCGCTTTACTGTTGAGGTGTGAGTAAAGCTTGCTCATTTTTCCTTGCTAAGAGAACTTAGAGAAATGCAATTTCTTCAGGCTTTTCAGCGCTTAAATACTCTGTCAGTACAATGACACACCAAGGGAATAAAGAAAATCCGTTTCATTGGCCGATTTAACTAATTATTTATTATAGCGTGAATTAGCCTCACCCCTTCTAAAATATCCTGTACAAATACGCCACACACGCTAAAATCGGCACTACCTTTGAAACAGGGATAAGCCACACAGTAGATGCAACAGCTATGTGCAGAGCTTGAAAGCTTTTGTTTCCTTAATTTATTCAGTTCATACCCGTAGAACACGTTAAAATTGTTATAACTTTCACTTGTTAACTTAAACAGGAAAGTTCTTCTAATTGACTCATATCTTTCTCTGTGATGTTCAAGCGTAGAACTATTGTTGCGTGTAAGGTGTATATGGCCTGAATAACGTTAATACGAAACTGGTACATAGACCCGATGCTTACTTTCTCTCGGTTTTGAGAAGTGTATGCCGTAATAAGCGTATACTACGGGCATAAGTTGAATACTAATGACTCTGTTGTATACTTTCATTCTGTGGTTGGAATGTACATCGAGTTTACTGGATACTGCGGGTATGCCTTGAATACTAATGACTCTGTTGTAGACTTTCATTCGGTTCTTGGAGTGTACATCGAGTTTACCGGGTACTGAGGGTATCGCTTGAATAATAAAAAAATATTAATAATAATAAATAAGTAAATAAATAATAATAATAATAATAATAATTATTATTATTATTATTATTATTATTATTATTATTATTATTATTATTATTATTATTATTATTATTCAAGCGATACCCGCAGTACCCGGTAAACTCGATGTACACTCCAACAACCAAATGAAAGCCTACAACAGAGTCATTAGTATTCAAGCCATACCCGCAGTACTCGGTAAACTCGATGTACACTCCAACAACCGAATGTGCAAATTATTTTTTTTATATACATATCATGTTTGCAAGCAGTTTATTTTGTCGTTTTAGGCCATGCAAACCCTTTTTTTTTATATTTTCCATACAGCCCTCCAGAAAAGCAATGGTCCGTCCCTTAGCTAAACCACGTAAGTGTTTGTCCAAGTGCCCACTCGAATTTCTTCAAATAATGATCATGAATTATGACCCGTGTAAAATTTTCGACACCTCAATGTGAAAGTTTGCTCTTTGTCGCTAAGAAAAGACCGTAAAAAAAAGCATACAATAGCATATTCAGTTGTGCCGCGTCCTGCTCATTACCGCGAGTCTTCCGCGGCATAAGTCAACCGCAAAGAAACCGAGGCAAAACCAAGGTTTTCCAATTGGTTGGACGAGGTTTTGCCACCGAGGAAAAGTAGTGGTAAATGGTGCGATAATTTAGAGCGGTACTAGTAGGGAGCTTAAGCATCGACGACGGCAACGGCAACAAAAACGTCATTTCAAAATGCAACGGCGTACAAACTAAGAAAACTAAAAGACACAGCAGCAGCGGTATCTATTAATATATTAGGAGCCTTTCTGCAGTATGAATATCAAAATGCCACTGTTAAGGCCCGGCTAAACGGATCCAACATGTTCGTGTAACATCGTCCACCTTTGTTGAATCCAACATGTTGCACTCGTTTGGCCACCATGTTGCGCGATGTTGCATGATGTTGGACGAGGTTTGATATCCATCAAAAATCGTCTTCAACAACATCCAACAATTCTTTTGTTCTCAGGTGTGAAAAACAATATGGCCGTTTATACGAGAGAAAATAAGCCGCGGCTTACATAAGACGCGAAACGAACCATTTATACGAGTACAAACCCCTAGCCCAGGAAAAGCCGCAGCTTGAGAAAGCCGTGAACGTAGATTCTGTACCATTTATACGGAGTGTTCGCGCCTTATGTAAGCCATGGCCAGAGTAAGCCGCGGCTTATTTTCTCTCGTATAAACGGCCTTAATGTTGCATTCGTTTGGCCACTGTTTTCAACAATGTTGAACGCATGCCCACTAAGCTGATTTTGCGGTACCTGTATTCACTGTTATACTCGCTTCGCGCGTTGCCGCGCGAGTGTTCAAGATACAGTATCACGAACGAGCAAAGTTTCCAATCTCTCGACGAGGAGAGCTCTAACACAAATGATCTTTCTTCAAAAAGAAAGCGAGAGGGAAAAGGACTAGCTGAAACTGAAACACCAGCGAAAGTGAGAAGATTGTCGGAGGTCGAAATACTTATATGTACACTTATCTGTCTCGCAGCATTTTCTGGGCTAACAAAGATATGGCTCGACTTTGTTTTCTAAGGAATCTTGGTAAATTTGGGTCCCAATTACTCCCAAACCTCTTGAGACCAAGTGTTGAATCCAACATGTTGCATTCGTTTGGCCACCTCGCTCAACACTGTGCAACAATGTCCAACAATGTTGGATTCAATAATGTTGGAATATTTTGCACTCGTTTGGCCAGGCCTTAAAACATCGTGCGAGGCAACTCAATTGGTTTGTTTTTGTACGTTTCTACTCTTTCTTTGAGGAGTTTTCGTTCTTTGAAAAAGTTTCAAATCCCTCTGAAGCTCGATATTTTTATTTAAGGTGGTTGGTGCATTCAAATACGGCTGCCTCGATATGCTTCGGTCTAAGCCAAACTCATAACTCGAGCAAATCGTCAGCACTAGCAATTTCAACAGTTTGGCAATGAAATATTAAACCGAAAGATGCTCTGTGAAACTTTTTTGTTCATTTTCAACTTGTAGTGTTTCGTTTTATTGTCTTATAGCAGTGGCCTAATTTTGGTGCCGTTAGATCGTTGTGTAGGAGCTGCGAGATGTATCTGACCTGTTTCTATGGGAAACGGACGACATATTCATAATTCATGATTCGTCACTTCTAAAAACCGGACGTAAATACATCTTGCATAATAATAAGTTCTCAGAATGAACGAGCCAGTTCTTTTGTCAAAAAAAAAAAAAAAAAAGAAGAAAAAGAAAATCTGTCCTTTGTGTTATAACAAAAACAAATGATATGAGAGGGACTTCCTGTCGCATATAACCGAATTGTTCAAAAAAAATTTCTTTCATCGTTACTATGTTTTTCCAATTTTGAGAGGACCCCATGCTAATATTTGGCACTGTTCTCGGCGGCAGGATCAGAGAGAGTACTTTTTAGCAGTTTTAATTTTGTTCATCGTTTTCAATACATAGCTTCCCTTGAGGTAAATTGTTTGCTTTGAAAATACCCGAGTCTGTTTCATTTGTGAGGTAGTTTTGCTTTTTGGTTAAGGTGGGGTACAATCCAAATGAATTACTGATGTTTACTTCAGAGTTGACGAGTTAAACTATTCAGTATAGGAGGTAACAGTGACAAAAGATTTTCCGAGTTGAAATGCGGACGCCGAGACATTTCCTAACAGCAGGCTGCCATGGCAATATAAATAGATTTATGTCAACTCACTTAGTCGAATTATTTCAGCTTCATCTCTGAAAAATGTCTGTTCATTAATTTGTTTACTGAGGAGAACGTCAGGATATAGCTCTTTTCACTCAGTCAAAAACGTTTTCTCAAAATGAGTATTTTAAGGCTTCGAAAAAGATACTTAAACAGCTAGTTATGATAAAATTGTTTTGCAACACAGTAATAATACCTTCTGAGAGTGTAGAAACCAGATATAAATATAACTAATTTGTTCGAATATATATTTTTGTTCTTATTTTTTTGAAAGGACCCCATGCTAATATGCGGCACTGTTCAAAGCGCCAGGATACTAGATAGTACTTTTTAGTTGTTTTCAAAATTTTCTTCATCGTTTTCAATAGCAACTTAAGGTAAATTGTTTGTTTTGTAAATGTCCGGGTCTGTTTCCTTTATGAGGTATATTTGTTCAATGGTTTATTATAAGGTGGGGTACACTGCAAAGGTGTTATATCTACTTCAGAGTTGACGAGTTCAACCATTGGAAGTCGGACAGTCACAAGAAATTTCCCGAGTTGAAATGCGCACGAGTCGTCTACTAACAGCATTTATCGGAAGACAATCTGGCTCCCACGGCAGTAGAAAAACATTTATGTCAACTCACTGAGTTGAATTATTTTTTATCTCTTTGAAAAAATATGACTGTTCATTAATATTTTTTTTTTCACTGAGAACAACGTTAGGAAAAATAACTTCAGAGAATAACCAAAACAGCTCTATTTGTCAAAAAAGGAGAAAATCTGTCCTTTTTCTTAAAAAAAAATTGAGAGAATTGCTGTCGCATATAGTCAGTTTGATCGAATATATTTTTCTTTCTCTGTATTATTAGTCGTAAATATGTTTTTTTTTTTTTTTCAATTTTGAAAGGACCCCATGCTATATACTAATATGTGGCACTGTTTTCAGTGGCTGGATCAGAGAATCAGCGAGGGTTCTTTTTAGAATTTTCAATTTTCGTCATCGTTTTCAATAGAAAGCTTGAGGTAAATTGTGTGATATCAGCTCATTTTGTCGCATAATTTTTCATCCCTTTATGTCTGTCCATTAATTTATTTACTGAGGACAGCGTTAGGATATAGTTCTTTTTACAGGTACTATGAAGACATTTTTTAAAAGTGAGTATTGTAAGGCTTCGAGAAAGGACAATTAAACATTTACTTTTACAATTAGATTTCAAATTTTCAGTCTAATTGCTTTTGTCCAATCGTGTGGTTTAAGTACAGGTTTTTCCAATCAAATAGCTCTGATTAAGGCGACCAGATAAAACACATCTAGTATTTCAAAAAACTTATTTCTTAAAAAAATCAGCAGCTTTCCTTGTAAAAAATGATGTGTAAAATTTTCGAGTTCACCAGCTCTAGCAGCGCCGAACAGGTGGTGTCATTTAATAAATGGGTATCACATCACAGTTAGCGTTTGGCCGATACAACGTTTCAGGGGTGGGGAGGGGGGGGGGTTAATTCTTTAGCGTTTAAGCTTTTCAGGGTAGTTTTTCCGAAAGTTTGTATGAAATTGTGAAAATAAATTTAAATGAAGGCTTTGAATGGTTATATTTTAGTAAGCCGGCTATCTTTTTTTTTTATTACAAAGTTAACTATTATGCGACAGGTGCATAAAATTACCGTAAGGAGTATTAATTATCACACAGTTTCATGTTCCATTTATTCACAGCAAATTCAGAAGCTGTTGTCGATCAACCAGTCTGAATTCTTATACAAACTTCTTATTGCCGACAGCATCATGTTTTTAAAATTAAGAACTGCAAGTCTCGGTGCCTTTTTCAAAGCAACGTCGGGTTCGAATATTCGCACTGATGCACTGTAAACAAAAAACAAAATTACCTGAGTGGCTGATCAAACAAAACAACTCTAAACCAACATATATTCATACTTATTTGCATACAGTCAACACCGTTGGGGTGTTAACTAAATTTATGATGAGGGATATAAAATAAAGTCTCTGTACCATCACTATTCGTTCTTCTCCTTTTTTACCATTTCAGCGTAGAAGAAAAAAATAAAATATCCAACTAAGTTGTTCGTCACCTCGTTTTCGCTTATTATGTGCTATTAAATATTAGCTTGTTCACAAAATAAATTATACAGGAAAACAGTTATTTTGGGCCTGTCTAAGCTCCCAAATACCCAATAAAATATTAAATTTGTCTTCCGATTTCGGACCCTTCAAACGTCAACAGAACTAAAGCACTTAGCATAGAGACTTGAGGAAGATCGCCACTTTAACCTTTTCTCGATGATCTCTTTTGGTACAGATACCATATAAATTTGCTCAGGAAACTAAAAATGTCTCTTAGGCACTGTTCGTCACTATGATTAACTGATAGGTTGGGAGGTTATTTTCACGTTGTCAAAGCCCACAAACATCCTATAAATTATTAAATTTGTCTTCCGCTTTCGTACCGATCCGACATAAATAGAACTGAAGCGCATAACGAGGAGGCTTCAAGAAGATGGCCACCCTAATCTTCTCAGTGTTTATGAAACTAGTCATTCTTGTTTCAGCTTCGATCATCGCCTCACGTGCAGCAGTCCAAATTCCTCAAGGTAGAGTGCTTTCTCTTTTTTCCCTTGGCCTTTTTTCTATAAAAGACTCAAACCTTTTTTGTTATAATGTTAGTCAAACTGGAAAACGTGAAGCTTTTTTTTTTTGACAGGAGCGTTTCATCCTCTAATGTTTTTTCCTTAAGACAGTCTCTCTCTTTTATTTCATTGATTGAAGCTAACACAGCTATAAGCCGTGGAAGTCCAGCACATGGCTTGGGATACGTCAGTTTCAAGAAGGACACATTTTCTTATCTGAATATCACCGGCCTTGGTGCAAACCTTCTTGATAACACGGACGAATGTGGGTTCGCCTGCTTGGAAACCCCTTCATGTTTTTCCTACAACGTGGCTGTCTTCCCGGATATCAACGGAAAACTTATTTGCGAGCTGCTACCGTCAGATAAATACAACAACTCGGAAAAGTTAGTTCCCAGTCAAGGCCATCACCACTTCAGCATCGCGGTAAGTCTGTTTAATAATAATCCTGAACAGACAGAAACACTTTAACATTGTTATTTTTACAAATGAAAAGAAACCATCAGTGTCTTCAGCTAGCCAATACAGCAAAAGCAGGATTTATGGTTGTTAATGTGGAATTTTTTGCGTATTCGGAGCTGATTTGTCTGATTTTTTCGTTATTTTTAATCAATATTGGACATTCTCGTGATGTAAAACAAACCGCGATAGTAACTGGAACTGAAATTTTAATTTAGGAAAAATTCCCTGAAATAACGAGTTTATCAACAAGATGAGTTGGTGAGATGAAACTTTCCATACCAATTCACTGGATGTTTTTTTCTTGTTCGTTGGTAAAAGTCTGACAGCTGACGTTTAAAGACATTGATGACTGGTAGGAAGTGCGATGTTGACCAGAGGCCTCGAAACACAAGAGCGAGTCGTCTAAAATCAAACCGTACGGACCTGAAAATGGCTTCTAGTACTCTAGAAGATTTTACGAGCGCAACGTTTGAAAAACGTGAAAGGTATAACATATTCACTGTTATCGCAGCTGATTACGACGTCGAGATGGCAGGAGCTTTCGAACAGATGTCGAAAGAGACAAACTTACCTATCGAGAACTCTCAAATTTGGCTGAGAAACGTTATTATACTTTTTCCGATTAGAAATTATCACTTTAAGTCTTATTATTATTCATATGTAAATAGATCTTCCATTCTTAAATGCTCCGGAAATTGCACCCAAAATTCAAAAATCTGCAAAGGATCTTGACACAATATGTGGAACTAAGCTCAATGGCAGACGAGGTTTAGCCAAATGCTTGATTTCTCAGATAAATATTTTGAAGCCGGCTTCTTGTACTGACGGTCAGTCATCACTTTAGCAGGAAAATCTTTGTAAGCGCAAAGTTCCAAAAACGCCAGAAGGATTTCTTAATAAAATATAATTACAGTAGCTGATTACAAGAGGTGGTACCAAGTTTCGAATAGTTGTCGGCAAGACAAACCTACCGATCACGAAGTCAGGCTGTGAAAACACTATTATAGTCTCAACGACCAGCAGCTTACCAGAAATTGTCGCTTTTATATTCTTTTAATAAATACTTGCGATCGTAAATGCTCAGAAAATAAAAAACCACGGGAACGGTTGTTCATCATGAATGAATAATGCACCGTATCCAACAAAGATTTCAAGAACCATCGCACACGTACTGCGACCTGCGTTAAGGACTAAGGAAATAATCCAGACTGAAACAAAAGAATTCACGATCACAAAGCTCCAAAACCTAATGGAGAAGAAATTCGAGAATCCTTAAAGGGTTCTTGACAGAATATTAAAATGTAAGCCTAAACGAAAGAAACAAACAAACAAACAAACAAACAAAAACAAAAACAAAAACAAAGGCAGAGGAAGTGTAGGTAAGCAAAATACTTGGTTTCTGGGAGAAATCGTTTGAGGACTCACAAACACGTTCAAGCTTTAATGTCATGGGAGACGAAATCAAAAACTGCGAAATTTAACTAATTCTGACTGAAAGGGAAATAATCCTGGAACTTGGGAACCATGAAACTTCTCAATTTTAACAAGCTTAGTCCACGAAGTAAACTATTTTGCTTCTGTCGTGTAGGCATTTCACACATACACTGTTGAGTTTGGTACAGAGACAATTCTTTAGAAATTAATTTAAGCTCGGCAAGACGTGGTATATTAAGAATCAGAGTAAATGGTTACAAACTCAAATCTTTAAATTGGCGAGTCTTAGCAAGAACGTCGAAACATGAGCTTGAATTTCCAATCCTGCCGCAAAGCACCAGCGTTTAGGACTTCATGGAATAGTCTTCAAGTGCCTCAAAGATGCAAACAGTGAACATTTATTATGAAAGGTGTTCGTCATCGTGGTTTCAAATGATAGCTAAGTTAATCTTTTGTCTCACGATTGAGTCACAAAGATGTGGATCGCGATGTTTCGACCGCTATACTGCTGGTCTTCATCAGGCGACGGTGTCGACTGGCTTCGAATGAGTATAAGAAGCACCGTGGCTGGTGGTGATTGGTGTGCTTCGATCCTCGCTTAGGCGGTTGTTGATTGGAGGATTTTGATCCTTGTCGTTCAGACTAGAAATTGTTCCCTCAGCGGTCCACTTTGGTACTGATCGGCTGTTGTGTTGTTTGATCGTGGGCATCCACGCTTCAGGAATTTCGATTCCACTGTCCTTGTTGATGTTGTTAGGGTGAAGTCTTATGTGAATAGCCTCTTTAACCCTACGGGTGTACCAATGTGGGTAAGGGCAATAAATTTAACTTCGTCCCAGAGCGGATAATGTCCGGTCGCGTTGCTATGTTCTGAAACGGCGGAGGATTAGGTGAACATTTAATGGGGATGATGGTGAGTGGAAACCTCCGAGTAAATAAAGATTCGCTTCCGCTGTTTAACCACAGAAATCAATGAAGATTATGTCTGCTCCAGTTTGCCGGATGACCAATAACCACAAACTCATTGATTAATGGAAGGATACACTCCAAGGAAGATTCCACAGTGGTTATTATATCCAAAGTAAATAGAAGTCATTTGCTCAATGCCATAGCAAGGTGTAAATTCTCCAGTGGATCCTCCGACAGGTTGCTATTCTGGAATTGTTCCCGTACCAAAACCCGACTGGTGAATACAGATTTGTGTCGCCTTAACACCACTGAACAAGGTCATCAAACATGAAATTCATCCCATGGGATCAGTTCATAAAAGCCTCACCTCACTAGGAGAAAGCAGAGTTTTCACATGTCAGCTGTATGGGAGTGGATGGCGGATCGATGATATCCCTGGCCAAGACAAAAAGTCAAATGATTCGTGACGGGCGTGTCAGGGTTGTTTTTGTTCCTTCTTCAGAAAACAGAAAGATTACTGAAAATTCAGAAGTGCAAGTTCTCTGCAGGTAAATTGAAGATAGCTGGGCACATTGTTTTGGGTGGGTGATCCAGGGAAGACAGGTCCCCTTATCCAACTTGCAATCCAATCACATACTGCAGAATTACAAGGTGTAAGTGATAGCTAACCAGCTCGGAAAGTTCATCCCAGGATTTGCTTACATAAACAAACCCTTGTACCGTCTGCTCTGCTAGGAAACTCTCTGGTGCTGGGGAGGCTCACAAAATGACCGGGGCACGATGAAAGCGTACAAAGGAATTTCCCTAACTAAGGGAATCTTTGGTGCCTTTGTCTTCCCCCAGTCGTTCGTGTAAGAGAATATTCCTGGATCTGTTTGAGAACGAGAGACGGACATAGCTCATGACCGATGGTTTTTACTCGAGATGGATAGAAATGAAGCGTCTTAAAACCTAAACTGCAGATCACACGATCACAGGATCGAAAGAGCGATTTGCGGTCCATGGAATAATGAAACATAGTGATTTCAGGTAATGGACAGTTTTTCAGTACAGAATCCTTTCAACAGGTATTCGCTTCCATTTAAGAATTTGTTCACACAAGCATCTCTATCAGATCCCTTCCAAAAGGGAGACTGGGTCGAAACCTAGACGATAGCGGCCGCATTGAAAACAGCTCGGCTCTAAAATAACGACTCCCGGCCTCAAGGCGTGGTTATTTAAGCTATACATCACAAAGAAGATACGCAAATGACAAAGGAAAATAAAGAACGAGACGAGGGAGGCGGAAAACCAGCTGCCAAACGTACACGAGAAGGAAGTTCCCAAACAGACGAAGGAGATGAGCCATCCATCAGGGAAAGACTTATCGTCATCGAAGAAAAGTTAACCACGCCACTTAAATTAGTTCCCGAACTCGAAGGTTACCTTGAAGAAGAAAACAAGTCCTTAAGAGAAAGCCTGGAATATGCTCACACAGAGAATAAAGACATGAAGACAAAGGTCGACAGTTTAACCGCAAATGCAGAAACCTAGCGCATATAACAGGAACACCTTCGAGGAAAACATGATGAGCTTTACCGCCGGCATATCAAGCTAGAATCCCATAGTAGAATGGATTACATGAAATTTTTTGGTGTCAAAGAGCAGAGCCACGAGTCTTAATATGATACAGAGAAAGTACTGAGGGATGCTCTTAGAACCACGCTGAGAATTCCAACAAGAGAGAGGGTCTATAGAATCAACACACGAGCACCTGATAACAAGAAGCCACGGCTTATCATTGCAAAGGTTTCTCAACATCAGGAAAAAAAATTACATCACGTCGTTTATTAGCGGAACACCATTGGTAAGAAAATATGGTAACCCATCTATTCGACAAAATTTGATTTTGATCACCGTACGTACGTGCCTAAGTACGTCCGTACCTACGTCCGCTGGCTCATGTATGGTCTGTGAAATGTCCTATAATACTCCAGTTGACTAACTAGTTTACAGCATACATCTTTAATCTTAGACATCCTTGGACAACCATGTTATGTTCAATTGACACCTGTCACAACAAGGCATCCGCTGACCAGTATCACGTGACCATATCGCGGGCTCAAGTTTGAAGCTCTTCGAGGTAGACTGTTTTTTGAAGTTGACGGCTGACCGGTTACAGGCTTTTGATTGGATCGTAGGCTCAAAGGCAGAGTGGGATACCCAAACCAAAACGAGGCTTAATTTTTTTGCGCGCTTTCTGCGACTTGAAATTTCACATTTAGTTGGTTTCTTCATTGGTTTTTTCTTTCGAATTTCTTCGTGTAAAGGGCATAAAAATCGGCATCTAGTTTAAAGATACTCCGGAAGGTGAATTTCCAAGTGCTAAAACGGAAGAGCAAAATACTTTTCTTAGAAAAAACTTAAAACTTGGACCATTTGCATGGCGCTCGGATTGTGTGGTTGAAAAACAAAATGATTCAACGCTTCAAGGGCATTTTACTTTACCGCGGCATCTTGCGGCTCACCAAGAAAGGTCACTTAACAGTTCACTTTTCATTAATGGGAGGGACGAGTAGCTCAAACTTAGAAGAATAAGTTCTTCCTTTGGACAAGCCGCTTGCTATTTTTGGACGGATATTCGTGTTTTTACTAAAGTGGATACGTATTTTCAAGAAACTCTACATCCCAGGTAAATTAAATAAATTGAAGCTTAACATTTGGTTTAGTCGTTTTCTTTTCTTGCATCAGGAATGAAACTTGTATTTTTCTTTGAACTGGACATAAATAACCATCATCTCTACTCGTTTTGGACGCAAAGAAGTAGTTGAATTGTTTGTTTGTTTTGCTGTTTTGCTTCCAAGCGATCGCGAACGAGTGTTTTTACTCCGCTTGGCTGACTGCTTTTCGACGTCTGTTCCTCAACAGCGTTAAGACATTTTTGACATTTTTTTACACGTCATCGTAACGAGTCCTCGTAAAAAAGGATTAAAGCCCCGGCTAAATGATCAAACATTGTCATCCGGCATCGTGTTTGTCAAACATAACGTTGGGTGTCTAAACGCACAAACAATGTTTGATCAAACATTAGACAGAGTGAGTACACAGAACGATTTTTTTGCGTATTATCGCTGAAATTTCGACGTTATTTGGTTCACTTGGTTGTATGCTTTGTTGTTTGGGGTGGCTAAATGATCAAACATTTGTGCGTAACGCGAAATGTTGGATTAAAATATTTCAGTGATCTAGATCAAATATGGAAAGCCATTTAAAAGCAATGTTGAGAGATGTGGCTAAACTGTCAAACATGCTTGTCCAACACGACGTTGGATGAAGGTTTTTGTTTGTTTGAATTTGTTTTCGTACAAACAAGCGCACCGTATATTGTTTTCTTGTAATGTTTCAATGTTTAGAGGTTTTTGCACCGCGGTCAATTCCTGTTGACTGTTCTAAACATAAAATATTGGCGCAAGATTGATCTTTAATAATAAATACAAGGTAAGATAAATACAGTCGCGTAGATCTTGTGTATTATAAGCTGGGATAACTTGTGCTGTGCTGTTACGGCTCGCATTGTTCAATAAACATCTCTTACAGTGTACAAAAGTGATCAGTTGCTCTACGAATCCTATAAAAAGTAGCTACTGTCAGACTCCTTACAGTCGGTGATCCCTGAACTGAGTGACAGTAGGCTCAGTGCCTTGTGAATAGTCAGCGTGAAGCATTGAAATTGACTATCGCTCGTATAAAATGTGTTGAAGAACTATGTTGTTATAGAAAGCTTATGCTGTATGTAAAATTCCACAGTAAATTGATTTAGCGATTGAAAATCAAACTTCTTTCAGTTTCTATTCAGTTCGACCCATGATGGTGTCAACCAACCGGCTTCTTACAATGCATTTCATTTTAACGCTACCAACTGCCGATATACATTATTTTCTGTAATGCAAGGCTGATACTCCTGCAAAGTAACTGAAACCATATAAGTTTTCTTTCTAGTCACAGTGTAGCAGTTGGCCTTGTAAGAACAATGGCAAGTGTGTGTCGCTCTACGAGGAGAACAGCTATGTGTGTGTTTGCAAAGAAGGATTCACTGGGAAAAACTGCGAAACAAGTAAGAAACTTTGCGTTGGTTACATTTGCGGACTAATTTAAAATAGCTAACTTAACAACTAACTGACCAAACAAAAAACAAACTAAATAAATACATGAAATAACAAAACAAAACAAATAATAAGTATGTTCTTATTGGAGAAAACCAGATTAGTGACTAAGGATTAGTGATGGTTCTGTTGCAGACATAAACGAAGGCGAGAGCAACCCGTGTTTGAACAATGGAACTTGTGAATATGAGAACGATCACCGCAGTTATGAACACTACTTAGGCAACAGTTCATATGAAAATAAAGCCTGAAAAAAATTCAAGCTTGCGCGGTCTTTTAATCCACGACCTCTGTGATACCGGTGCAGTGCTCTACCAACATTGCTAACAAGCCAACTGTGAGCTGGTCAGCATTTTGTTGGTCGTAATATGCCCGTGAGTGATGAATATGTGAGAATGAATGTATAAAATCATATATTTGAACTGCGGATTAAAGAATGAATACGTGAACGATCATCGCGGTTATGAACACTACTTCGGCAGCAGTGAAAATAAGTAGTGTCCATAATTGCGATGATCGTTCACACATTCATTCCTTAATCCGCAGTTCAAATATATGATTTTCATATATTCATTCTCACATATTCACTACTCACGGGTATATTAAGAATCAAAATAATGACCTAGTCCAGCTCCCAGTTGGCTTGTTAGCTCAGTTGGTAGAGCACTGCACCGGTATCGCAGAGGTCGTGGGTTCAAAACCCGTACAAGCCTGAATTTTTTCAGGCTTTTTTTCACTGCCGCCTAAGTAGTGTTCACAACTGCGATGATCATTCACAAATTTATTCTTTAATCCGCAATTTAAATATATGATTTTGATATATTCATTCTCACATATTCACCATTAACGGGTATACTACGAATCAAAATAATGACCTGGTCCGGTTCCCAGTTGGCTTGTTAGCTCAGTTGGTAGAGAACTGCACCGGTATCGCAGAGGTCGTGGGTTCAAATCCCGTACAAACCTGAATTTTTTTCAGGCTTTTTTTCACTGCCGCCTAAGTAGTGTTCACAACTGCGATGATCGTTCACATATTCATTCCTTAATCGCTGTTCAAATATATGATTTTAATATATTCCTTCTCACATATTCACCACTCACGGGTATATTACGGACCAACAAAATGACCAGCTCCCCGTTGGCTTGTTAGCTCAGTTGGTAAAGCACTGCACCGGTATCGCAGAGGTCGTGGGTTCAAATCCCGTACAAGCCTGAAGTTTTTCCGGCGTTATTTTCACTTCTGCCTTAGTAGATCAGAGTTCATAACTGCGATGATGGTTCACGTGTTCATTCCTTAATCCGCTGTTCGATCAAATAATTATTTTCATATATTCATTCTCAATGGAACTTGTGTAGATTAGACAAAGGGCTATAGCTGTATCTGTCCACCTCTAGGATGTACAATGAATAACAAATCTTACAAATGCAACGAGGCTTGCTCTTGCCAGGTATAGGATAACATCCAAATATTTAGCCAACTAAACAAGTTAACAGTAAATTAATAAATTAATAAATGAACGAATTAATTATTTAATGGATTTAATAGATTTTGTATTACAAGTGATTGTTTTTATCGCAGACGTGAACGAATGCGACAGCAACCCGTGCTTGAACAATGGAACTTGCGTTGATAAGACAAACGGTTTTAACTGCAGCTGTCCACCAGGTTTTGTCGGGGATCACTGTGAAACAGGTTAGAGATAACTGAAGGAAGTTAACAATGAATTCCAAGGTTTGTTTCTGTTATTTACGTGCGTATCGCTGTCAGGTATAGGTTAACATCAAATTATTTAACGAAACAACTAAACCGCTGAAATGACAACTCCATGAATAAAATACAGTACAGCTGAATCTATCCGGATATGAAAGTGTTGTCAAGTCTTTAAACTTAATCACAGCTGGGATAATAATGGACACAAGCCGTTCATGAAGAATTAGTCAAAGCCAGAAAAGAAGCCCGGCTGTCAAATTTTGAAATGCTCTTTTCGGATTCTCAAATAATTCCACCTGAGTTTAGCAAAGATTAGACAGCAAAACAGCCGTATTTTTGCGTTGGTAGAATGCCATTTCTCATCATGTGAAAGGTCTGGAGCGAAGGGGAGAGACGCTAAAAATACGGACTGTTCACTTTGCATATATTAAATTCGTTGCGAATTTACCGTTCCTCCAGCAACGGGGAATTCCCATTGGCTGACTTATGACGTTAGTTGCCAAGTCATGTTTTTAACACCTCATGTGAGATCAACTTTGCTAAAAGACTTATTTATCAACTGTTTGTTTTGGCGAATAACAATTCAAGATATATAGTTTCTTTAGTAGATCGGCCGAAACGAAAATCATTGTCATATGTTCGCTGAAAAGGGCGTGTGGAAAAGCAGGAATCCGGAAAATCGGAAAGCCGGAATCCGGATAGCCAGAAAGCCTGAAAACCAGAAAGCCGGAAAGGTGGAGAGCCTGAATTCGGAATACTGGAAAGTTGGAATACCGGAGTGCCGGAAAACCGGATAGTGCCAACCAGAGAAGCAAAAATTATATAGTTTGAGCAAAATAAAATTAAAAAAAAAAAAAAGGAAAACAGTATGTATTTTGTACAGTGGAACCCCGATATATACTAGTTATGCAACGCTTTCGAGTGGTATAACGTGGAATATACCATGAGTCACTTGTATTTTCTTGGTATACACACGAGCCTTTAGGCGAGTGCGTATGCAAAGAAAATACAAGTGACGAGTGGGATATTCCACGGTATACCACGAGAAAGGGTTGCATAACTATTTTATATCATGCCATGGAAAATACAGTGGCCAGCAAGCCCAGCATGAGGGGGAATCTCAAAGCACGATGGGAATGTTGGGTGTGATACCGTTGAATTGCACTGATCGATGGGAAGGTTCGTTGGAATACTGACGAATATACAACGGCTTTCCTGCATTCTGATTGGCTGTATTTCCTATGGCATGGTATAAAACGATGTACCAAGGGACGGATAAAATCAGCACAATGTTTTATCGGAATATCGTCATAACGAATTCCCGTGATAAAACGATCTTGGAGAAAAACAAGCACAGTTATCGTTATATCCGGGTATGGAAATCCCAGCAACTTATACTTGGCAGCATATTAAAAGAAGCCGTCTACAGTGAACAATTTAATAGCACTGTTAAAGGACAAGGAGGATGAAAACGCGTTCAGAGATTACAACTGGGATTCAGCGTAATGCGAGCATAAACTGCCTTTTTGCTGACAGTTATTTGAAAGTCCATAAAGAAAACGTCTGGTTACATATCTGGCTTGAAGTGTCTGCCATTCCTTTTCGGCGCGCGGCCGCGCGTGCATCGTTAAGTCGGGGTTTTGCTCTATACATTTTACTTGAACATTGAGCGGGCTGAAAAACGTTAATCGTTATATCGGGGATATCGTCATATTGAAGATCGTTATATCGGGGTTTCACTGTATTTAGTTTTATGAAGGTTGCACACCCAGCAATCCAGCTCCCGAGATTTTTATTACTCATTTTTTTATCCACGGCGGCGAAACGATTTATTTGACAATGGACTCATTTTTTGAACGTTATCATGCGGTCTTTAGATGCAAGCCACAGATGGTTGACAGGCGTGAGAATATTTTTCCAAGATGGCTTAACCAAGAAGTCCTGATAAGAAATCAACGTTATCTTGTTTTATTTTGTCTTAAAACGGCTTTGGCTCGCCTTTCTGATCTCGTCATGATGAGACCCAAGAGATGCCAGAAAGAGATCAGCATAATTGTATTTTTTTTTCGTGAACTACATGTATTTGTTCACGACTGGTTCACAGGGGTACATTTAGCCAATAGTAGTCGTATGGCATTAATCGCGATTTGGTTTAAACTTGCCTTTCATACCGTGAAACGGTACTAAAACTGAAGCGATTGACTTCCAATAAGTGAAAACAAATACATGTTGCTCACGAAAAAAAAAAAAAAAAAAAAAAAAAACAATTATGCTGACCTCTTTCCTGGCATTCCCGGGTATTACCATGACGAGATTTGAAAAGCAAGGCAAAGACTTTGTACCTCAAAAGGAAACAATCTATAACATTATTTTCTTTATATCAGGACTTCTTGAATTGGTTCTACCATCTTCACCTTGAAAGTAAGGATGGCTTACATCTGTCAATCATCTGTAGCTTGCACGTGAAGACTGCATGAAAACGTTCAAAAATAGATGCGTTCATTATCAAATTAAATTGTTTCCCCGCCGTTTAAACACAAATTGAGTAATAAAAATCGCGGGAGCTGGAGTGCTGCCAGACTTTTGAAAAAGTCCGTCGTCCTATTTAATATGGCGCGGGACGGAGAACTTTTCATACTTGATTGGCGCCAATTTTAGCGACCCAAAAGGGGTCGCTGCGCTTAGACCAATAAGAGTAGATCTTTGGGACTCTCGGGGTAAAGTGGTCAATCAAAAGTAATTATAAGCAACGAAACGTGACTTGCGGGTTGAAGTTCCAACATGGGGTCGATTGCGAAAGCAGTAATTGATGCTCTTCTTCCAAATATGAGTCATTCCACTCGCCATTTTTGGCGTGAAACGCAAATGAAAACCCTTCAAGCGACGCAAGTCGACCTCTTGTACCTTCGTCGCTCGCTCAGCCGTTTTGCGGCCTAAAAGGCTCGTTCCTCTCGACTTTTCTGCCGTGAGACTCAAGAGGTCGACTTGTGGCAAGTGAAGAGTGCTGTGTGTGCGACCTTTATAAAATAAGTTTCAAAAGAAAAAAAAATGTTTTCTATTATATTTTGCTCAGAGTTAATTTTTCCTTTCTGGCTTTCCGACTTTCGCGCATTTTGGTTTTCTAGCATTCCGGCATTCCAGCATTCCTAAATGCCTGCATTCCAGCATTCTGGCATTCCAGCATTCCGGTATTCTGGTATTCCGGCTTTTCCATACGTATCATGGAAGAGACGACAGCGTCCAACGAATTTAACCTCTCTGCTTGCGAAGTTCGTTTTGACTACGAGACGCTAACAGCTATTCGGGATGGGAATGTTCAGGTTGTCTAAGTTGCCGTCGAACAAGTACTAAACGGTAACTTTACATTGTCCCCAAGTTTCATACTTTTTACACATGTTAGGCTGCTGATTTGAGCATGTTCTTAGCCAACCTTTTAGTCATTAAATTGATTTCTTTGTTGCTCGTTTTAAAAGATTCAGTGATGAATATAAGTCAATTGCACGTATCAAGTTCGCAAAAAGGTTGGATTTGTCAATAGATTTTTGACAGCTCAACAACAGTTTTTAACCCCCTGTTCCGAACGGATTCAATACAAGGAAACTGACAGTCGTTTTTTTTTTTCTCTCTCGCCTCATACTCTCGCAAAACGCGCGAGAATTCTTGGCTTCAGAAAACGAAAATAAAAACCGACTGTTTTGCAGTCTTAAGAAAGATTCAAAGTAACTACAAGTTTCTTCAATGTACCTGTTTTTTCACAGCCCTGCTCAAATGTAAGTGAACATTGTCAATTCAATCGTCAATTAACTCCATTCTTTACTTACATATAGAGTTTTTTTAAGACGTGGTAATCGAGTCTCATGTCTCAAGTTTTGAGTATTCATACATAATTTATTTCCCTAAGAAAAACCAAAAGCCATTCACTGCGCATACACGTGCAGTAATTTACATCAATCGTCAGTTGATTCAGGTACATATGTATTGCTTTCTAATATAAATTATTTGTTTAGTACTTTTTTCAGAAATTTGAATCTTTTTCCTCAGTTAAATACATTGTATAGTTTCTTTGTCTAGTATTATGGAAAGTCCAGTGAAATGGCTTCAATGAAAAAGCCAATGAAGTGCTTCTAATCAGTAGTTCCCAATTAAGTAATGTTTAATAAATGAGCAAAAATACACTACACTCTGCTACACTCTACTACACTATGCTGGATAGCATTTCATGCCGTTGTGAAAAATACTTGAATCCAGTCCTCGCTCCTCGTTGCTGATTTCCGTTTCGGTTCGATTCAATGTTCACACTACTCCAGAAAGTGTCACGAAAACCTATCCGATATGTGACGATTCACTTTCAAGACCGCGGCGGCCCAGCATCGCTCTGACGCAAAAACCGTGCCGAAATCACCGTTTTGAATGTGAATAAAAGCGCTATCCGATATGGTTTCGTGCCGGCACAAGAGCTATCCGGCATAGTGTAGACATAGCCTTAGGACTTGACAAAACACGAATTGCGAATTTATTGAACGGCTTGAAAGCTTTACTGCATAGCTATCCATTCTTAAACTAAGTTTAGATTTTGGGTTATTTTGCCCAAGAAAATCGGTAGTAAAAGTTTTAGCCGTGTCTTTATCACATATAAAGACACTCATTAAAAATCGATTTATTTTGTATTTCCTTCATAAGCTTTTTTAAGTGCTACATAAATCAATGTAGCTATTTGACTGTCACTGTCCCATTAAATTTCATTGCCCAATAAAGTTTATGATCAGCCTTCAGTTCTATCTCATCAGTCATTTTGACTTTCCTTCTCCCACGTACACTCAATTTTATTAGTAACAGGCCACTCCAGCATTGTGGGTTGTTTGAATGATATTTAGAATTATTATTATTATTATTATTATTATTATTATTATTTATTATTTATTTATTTTTATGGGTTGTTTCATGTTTGATGAAGTGTCATCCAATTTTAATTCTCCTTACTTTTCATGCAAAAAAAAAACATCATGGGTCATTTTGTGGTGGATAATACTGGTTACCAGCACTTTTGCTTTGATGAATTATTGCCTTTAACCCTTAGATATACACCATAGTTTTTAGTGGCATCAAACAAATGTCCAGTATTTGATTATTAAGTTATAAAAATGTTTGGGCTTATGCTTTGTCGACAGGAAGGGCAGTGGCGCAACTAGGAAAACAGTCATTCTAATAATAAAAGAAACAACTACACTCTATTCTGTAAATGAATAAGTCAAGTAAAGCTCCTTTATTTAAAGACGACCGTTATTAAAGCACTACATGCAAACTATAGCGTAGTGTATAAAAACTAGTGTTATGTATTTAAACAATAAAAAGGCAACAAAGAGAAAGCAGCCAAATGTAATCTACTTTTTTAAATAATTTTTTGTTGAATCACAAATGAAGCAATTACAATTTTTAATAATAATAATATGAATAATAATAATAGTAATAATAGTAATTAAAACATTAGAATAATAGTAATACTATGAATAATTACAACAGTTAATTACAACACTAACGCATACAGACAATAAACGAAAAACACAAGAAATGCGATGCTGTTCAGTAAGTAAAAATTAAGAGAAATGTCTTCTTTACATTGACTTATGAAGTTATCTACTGCGTAAGTACATTAATTAACTTTTCCCACTTTTGGAAATGATTAACAAGTTTATTGTTCTCCCTGGCAATATGGAGCTCGATATTATATACACGCCTTGTCCTGGCGATAAAACCTCTAAGCGTAGGTAGGCCTTTCTGACATCTCCTACAGTAGATGTAATATTTTCCCAATAACAATACGTGATTAATTAAAAGAAAATTATTTGCAATATCAAATTTTCCAAAGATTAAGTCCGACTCATTAATTGTTTCAACAAACAAGTCATTATCTCTGAGCCAGGACAAGACGTGTTTCCAAAAATCAGAGGATATTCTGCAGGAGAAAAGTAAATGCTCGACGGATTCCGCTACTTCTTGACAGAAAGTACAGCTTGGGGATTCAACGAGACCAACACGATTAAGTTTCTCGTTCGTAAAGACGATACAGTTTAGAATTCTGTATTGAAATTCCCTAGTCTTGCATTCTAAAGTGTTTTGAAAGGCTAAAGAATGAACCTTCTCCCAATTAATTGCTGTATTTGAATACTTGTTTGTTAGTTTCTGTTTAGCAGTGGGTGGGATCTGTTTTTGCCGCAGAAAGAGTTGGTAAATCTGTTTAGGAGTGGTATCGAGAATTGGAACCAAATTACCACTTTCCATCCTAATAGTTGGGATGTCTGGAAGGGGGTCAATCACTTTTACCTCGAAAGAAGCTTTGAGAAGGGAACGCCATTCTGCAGGAATTGCTTTAATCATACTCATGATAAAAAATCTTTGTTCGCGATTGCCAATAGAAGAGGTAATACCATACGAGAAAGAGTTATTTGCTGATATTAAATTCCTTATCTTAACAAAGCCCAAATGTAATATGTCACTTCTGTACATGGATTTTTTGTCAGAACAAAGAAACTTGTTATTCCAAATTATCTCATTAATGATTTCCCGATAACAACTTGGCGTTTTCCCCTTTAAGGAAGACTACGCGTCAAGGCACTCCGGGTAATACACTGGTAAGTTAATTCTCAATTTAGAAGGGTCAAAATTACAATGTAAGACGAAGCGTCCTCCGATTGGTGAAAGAAGCTTGTGAATAATTATTTTCCAAGGACTTGAGTAGTCATCCAAAAATTTCTTTAGACATGTTACTCGTTTTGTACTGATCATAGATTCGACGTCCAGCATCTTGAGTCCACCCATTCCGATGTCATATATTAATCCATGGCGCTTTACTTTATCTTTCCCATTCCACACAAAGCTAATATATATATACTTAGCCAAGCATAAAAGTGGAGCTCCAAAAGCATTCTTTTTCTACTGGCATTTACATATAGTCTGCTTGGTCATATCACCCATCTGACCTCACTCAAGCTACAGACCTAATACTGTAAAAACTAGTATGGAAAGGTGATCTGAGCCAGTGGCACAGTGGATTTGTACCCCCCGCAGATTTGCACCCTCCAGTCCAGATCTGCTTGTGGATCAGATTTGGACCTCCTAGTCCAGAACTGCTAGCGAATATGAACCCCCTTTTACGGATTTGGACCCCCACCCCTCCTAAAAACAAGCGTTCTATTGAGTAAGGTAATAAAAACACCTTTGCAACTTGAGTTTGGAGATTTTAAAAAGCAAAATAAAAATATTGAGGTAGGTTTCTTTTTTAATTTTAAATAATCTTTAATACTTTATGTAAAAAAGAACCTGCAACGCTAGTTTGCATCTATAAATTTTTGAAACAAAACATTTCTTAACATCTTAGAGCCACTAGAAATTGGTGGAGAAGCCTGGTGAATGCTATTTTGAATCAGTATCCGACATCAGATATATAGTGATTCAGATCATCACTTCATAATGAATGCAATTTCAGTTATCCAAAGCCTCCCATGAGACAGTTGGAAATCAGAAATTGTGTATCCTCTGGATATATGTATGCCTCAAAAAAATTATGAAAGAAAGATACATGGAAATTAATAAAACTATTTAGATGATATGCATTAAGACCAAGATATTTCTCTTGATCAGTTACTTCTTGACCTTGCTATCCCAAAAAAACTGCTTGCTGACATTAAGCTCATCAATCAATGCACCTACAGTGTTTTCAAAAAGAAATGCAGCTGCTCTTCTGGCCAGCCAAGTGCAACACTAAGCAACTTGATAATAAAATATTGGGCATTTGGTTGATATCACTATCAAGGTAATTAACAATGTAGTATGAGGATTTAAGGTAATGATTTACCAAAGCAAAAGTGCTGGTAATCCGTGTTAGCCATCTTAAATTGATTTTCTATTTTGCAAGAAAGGTAAGGACTAGTCCCACATTTCTCCATGTGCATTTGAAATTGCACAACATACTTCAACAAACATCAAAAATCCCATTTAACATTAGTGCCAAATGTCATCCAAACATACCACAAGATTGGTGTGACCAGCTATGATTAAAATTAATTGAAAGACTGCATGCAGGAGAACGAAGTCCAAAGGATGTGTACATTGATGAGAAAGAGCTTACTTGAAGTTCAATTTTAAGTTTTAAGTTTAATAATATTTTGTCATGTGAATACATCTAAGTTGATACCAAAAAAAAGGGCATGACTGGAGAATAATTGGGAGAAAGTAAATTCCCATACAAAGAATATTATCTATAACAGTAATAGCCCATGTATAAGAACCTGGGTTTAAAGAACCTGTTAGGCTAAAAATTTCATTTTAAGCCCCCTCCACATAAGAACCTATTAAGGCTTTTATTTTAAGTTAGGTTCTTATCAGTGGGGTTGCTGTAAAAGTGTAAAGGTAGAAACTGCTGAATAAGTTTCTTTGTTATGTTTTGTTAAGGACATATACTGTACCTGCAGTGAACTGCCTTATAGGCATTTCTCTATGGCACAAATAAATGATTTATACTGTATTATGAGATGATATTGTTCATATATATATAGTATATTCAGATAACATTCATATGAAAATATAAGAACCTATTTTAAGAACCTTGGTAGCCTAAATTTGCTTTAAGTACCATTTATATAAGAGCCTATTTAGGCTAAATTGGAAAATTCAGGTTGTTATATGTGGGCTATTACTTTATTACACATTCTAAAAACTAAGAGGTGAAATTTAAACGTGGCCCAAAGCTAACCTAATCAAATTAAATCAAATAATTGTCTCTTATAAGTCATCCCTGCTTTAAGATTGACACTAAAAATAAAGAAGTAAAATTGAAATACAATCCAAAGCTAACCTAATTAAATTACTTACTTGTCACTCCCAAGCTACATCTGATTTAAAATTGACACAAATGATGTAATAGATAGGACTTAAAACTGCTTAAAGAACGTGCATGCATGATGTTCGATGGAACACCATTCCAGTCTGGTATGTAGCGATTATAAAAAGAAAAGCTGAAGGCCATATATATATTTAGCCAGGCCAAGCCTAGAATCGGAGCTGCACACTCTCACCGAGCAACTTCGCATGGCTTTATTTGGGCCAGTTTAATTTGTGTCCAAAACAATTGAGTAGCAGCAGGGAAAACGAAGAGTTTTCGATAGCAAACGTTTGCAAAAAATACAGACATTCGTGAGTCCTAACTACTTTCAGATGAAAGCGTAACGGAATTCAAAGCGGATAAAAAAAAACACTGCAAGCGAACAAAGTACGATGCGAGTGTTTTGCTGGAAGAAGGAGAAGGTGGAGAAATTAAACAAGACTAGCTTGTAATAAAAATAGTTTGTACTGATTAATCTACAAAAATCGGTATTTATTTTGACATAAATGCCCGTAGAAAAGACAATAAAGGGTAAAAACTGATCGTTAAGAGCAGTCAACAGGAATTGACCGCGGCTCAGAAACAACAGAACAACAAACATAAGTATTACAAGAAAACAAAGCACAATACGAATAATATTTTTTCGAAGATTCTTGGAGAAGGTGGAGAAATTAGACAAGTAACAAAAATTGGTTAGCAATTTTGACATAAATGTCCGTAGAAAAGACAAAAAAGAGGTCCACACCTGATCGTTTAGAGCAGTCAACAGGAATCACTGAGGCAGCAATCACTCGGAACGCGACACAGCTGAATAATAGCGCCATTTCCCACAAAATCTTTCCTTGGCTGACACAAAACGCTAAAGAGCTTTGATAGTTTTACTGGTACTTCCCATGTCGAAGAACCTTCTTCAATTAATCATTCTCAGTGGCAAAGCGTCATCCAGTTAACGAATTAATTCGAAGAAAGTGCTTGCCAAACCACACCAGCATTTCTCTCGCAGGCCCGTCCACTATAAAATTTATCAAAGCTAGCCCAGCCAGTCAACCCATTTCGGTGTTTTTAACATCCAAATGCTGATTCTTACAGGTTCAAACGAAAGTTAATATTGTTGTTTACAGGCCGCTTTCGACGAAGATCTCTAAAACGTTTTTTAAATGACGAGTGAAGCGCGCTGGTGTTTGACATTTTTGACAGCATTTTGACAATTTTATGTCAGATTTTGAGACGTGGACATGCACATGCATTTGATCGGCTTTTTTTTTTTTTTTTTCTAGTTTGTATTTTTTTTACTCGAGCTTGAGTTTCCGCCTTTAATCTTTAATTTTATGAGGACTCATTGTGATTATGTGTTATTAAGATAATTAAGGGCAAAAGTTTCTTAACTCTGTTGAGGTACTAAGATCGAAAAACAGTCAGCGAAGCCGAGTAAAAACATTCGTTCGCTTGCAAAGAAAACAACGTAACAAAAAAACCAAACAATTCAACTATTTCTTTGCGTCCAAAACGAGTACAGATGATTGTTATTTATATCCATTCCAGAGAAAAAAATACAAGTTTCATTCCTGAACAAAAGTAACAACGATTAAACCAAATGTTAAGCTTCTATTTATTTAATTCACCTCAATGTCCTGCGCTGTGTTGTAGAGGTTTCTACCACTTGAAAATTCGTAAGCTTCAGTAAAGTAAAAACAAGCATCCGCAAAAATAGCAAACGGTTTGTCCAAAGAAAGAGCTTTTTCCACAGAGTTTGAGCGACTCGTTCCTCCCATTAACACAGGAAAACTGTTAAGTAACCTTTCTTAGTGAGATGCAAGATGCCGCGGTAAAGTGAAAGCCCTTGAAGCGTTGAAGTATACTGTTTTCAACCGCACAATCGATCCAAGTTTGAAGCCTTTCTTGAGAACAATCGCTCTTCCTTTCATCACTTGAAAATTCACCTTCCGGAGTATCTTTTCACAAGTTCTTGATTTTTATGCTTTTTACGCGAATTTAAAGACAAACTTCGATCGAAGATGAAGTTGTTTTGCTCAAAATGAAGAAACCAAGTTAATGTGAAATTACGAGCCGCAGAAAGCGCGCGAAAAATTAAGCCTCGGTTTGGGTGTCCCACACCTGGCTTGAGCCTGCGATCAAATCGAAATCAAGTACCTGGTCAGCGGTCAACTTCTAAAAGGCAGCTGAACTCAATGAGGTCTTAACTTGAGCCCGCGATATGGTCACGTGACACTGGTCAGCGGATACCTTGTTTTGACAGGTGTCAATTGGCTATAAGATGGATGTCCAGTATCAAAGACGTACGCTGTAAAGTAGCTGGTCAGCTTCTGGGCTAGGTGGAGTATGGCCGCCATGTTGGATTATTATGATTATTATTAGGATATTATTATTTATTGGGCAACACCACCGTCGTCGTGCGTACGCGCCCACGAGCAATACCGCTAGCCATTTTTACCATGAGAAAAGCAGTTGACGGGTTTCTATAGGTATGGTGCTCCGCTATAAAAAATTGAATTCGCCTCTTTAATTAATTCTTTGGAAATGGGTATCACAGATGCTCTGAACATAAGCTTCGGAACAGCGAATGTTTTGACTATTTGTATTTTCCCTAAAGGGGAGAGGCCTCTCCATTTCCATAGATTAATGGATTACTTTATGCTTTTTAATGTTTGCCTAAAATTAAGATTGTCTCTTTGTCTTTTGTCATAACGAAAGTATATTCCTAAATTTTTGATAACTTCACAAAGATTGTATTTTGGAAAGTCTGCTTCATGTAACATATTATTCCCTAAGGCTAAGATCTCCGTTTTTTCGTCATTAACCTTTAAACCAGCGCACTCTCTAAAGGACTCGAGAATACAAAGCAAAGCAGTATAAGAATTATGATCTTTTAAAATACATGTCATGTCATCTGCAAATAGAGAAAGCTTGAATGTTTCCTCACCAATTTGAAGACCCCGTATATTCCTATCCTCTCTTATTCTTATAGCTAAAATCTCGAGTGCTAATATAAAGAGGTAAGGGGAAAGTGGGTCGCCCTGTCTAACTCCTCTACCTAATGGAAATAGGGCGGTCATAAAACCATTATTCATTACACAGCTGGATGTGTTTTTATACAGAACACGTATCCACTGAATAAAAGATGGGCCAAAGTTAAACTTATGCAGGGTCCTTCAGTGTATCAAATGCTTTCTCAAAATCAACTGCGATCAAAATTCCAGACAAGCTATTTCGTTTAGTGTAATCTAAAATATCATCGATTGTTCTAACTGCATCAAAACTGAATAGACCTGCCTTTAAAGAACGCATTCTGATTGGGGTGTATTAATTTTGGCAAAACTTTCTCTAGACTCTTTGCTAGAACTTTGGAAATAATTTTGGCATCAACATTTATTAACGATATAGGCCTCCAATTCTTGATTAACCTTTTGTCCTTTCCTTTTTTTTCAATAAGTGTAATTATAGCCTGTTTTTGTGAATATGAAAGTTCCCCAAACTCGTAAGAAAAGTTTATGCACTCCACTAAAAGTCTTCCAATCAGAGGCGAAAAGGCCAGATAAAACTCTATTGTTAGTCCATCGTTTCCAGGAGTTTTATTTTTTGAAAGGATTGTAAAACTTTAAAACATTCATGATACTCTATCTTCCCTTCACATACGGTTCGTAATTCTTCAGTCAAAGTTGGAACCTTTTTTAGATCATCAAGAAATGATGATGAATGACCAATGTTCTCTTCGTTGTAAAGATTGTAGTAAGAAGACTCTAATTCAATCATAAATTTTTAGGGTTAGTTGTAATTGTTCCTTCGCTTGTGGCAATTTTCCGTACACAACTTTTTTTTCGTATTTGATTTTTCTAAATTCAGGAAATATTTGTTGTTGTTTTTTTTTTTAACCTTTTTCATACCAGTTTGCACGGGAACGAACAATAGCACCCTGAGTGATATAGTCATAGAGTTCTTCATATTCCGCCTGTAAACATTCCTGCTCCTTGACGCTTTCTTTAGACGGGTCACTGTCGCATTTCTCGGAGCAGCTCTTCCAACTCACTTATCTTTGCCTTCCTAATCCTAGCTTTTGGTTTACTATACTTAATAGTTGATTGCCTAATTTTGTATTTTATCAAATCCCAGAGAACACGTTTGTCATCAACCTCTTTATATTCTTCAAGCCAATTTTTAATATTCTCGTCGAGAAGGTCACGATAGTCCTTATCATTCACTAAAGCAGAATTAAATTTCCAAAAATATGGACCCCGTTCACTATCATCTACCCCATTAATGTGCAATGTTATTGCAGAGTGGTCCGATTTAATAGAAGGTATTATATCTACTGTAACGACATCATCTTGTAAACCATCATTTACCAGTCAATAATCTAATCGTCTCTGAATAATTGGAGTCTTTAGACGCCAAGTAAAACGTTTCTCTGTGTGGGGACTAACACGCCAAATATCTATCAAGTCCTGTTCTAGACAAATATCTTCTAAAATATTAACTGAGGCTTTCGTATTCTTAATACCGCCACTCCCGTCTAAATCCTGGTCAAATATTACAATGAAGTCTCCTCCAACAACCACTGAAAAAACAGAAGGTGTAGACGAACTCTTGAGTTCCTCAGAAATTATTTTGAAAAAAATCATACTGCTCAGCACATTTATTCGGTGCATAGATATTTAACAGTAGGAATGGGAATATTGAATCATAGCCTCAAGGATAATATAACGACCTTGCGAGTCAACCTTAACCGATTGCAATTGAAAATCAAATTGTTCCTTTACAAGGATTAGAACACCCCTGCTATGAAAAGTTCCATGGGAAAAAAACATATCACCTTTACATTGCTTTTTTCCATATATTTTCCACTTCAGGGGTGCTATATGTTTCTTTAAGGAAACATAAATCCGCCGAAGATTTAAACATCCATTGAAAATAGACCTTCATTTGTCAAAAGAACGGATTCCGCGAGCATTTAATGACAGAAGTTTAAAATTGATGTTGTTCCGCCACATATCTCTAGACAAACTATCCAATTTATGTGGGAAAGGCTAATGTTAGCGGTTTTGATGAAACAAGTAAAGTTGACCAAAAGAATGGATATAGCAGTACGCACACCCGAAAAAAAAGGAATAAAAAACGTAAACAAAACTACCAATAATTATACACTTTAAACTAGACAAAAACATACTTTAAAGGCCGTAGGACAAAATTATGATAATTACGGCCTTGGATAGGGGCTTATTTCAACGAAACAATGGAACTTGAATAAACTTTTCCTTGTTATTTAAATTCTTCGCTACTCCTTGCTACGGCGTTAAGAAACGTTTATAGCGAACGACGGAAAAAGGGGTAACAATAAATATACTGCAGCCACAGACTCCTGGCGGGCCCTGACAATTTCATCACTCAATCAGAGTGAACTACTCACAAAGGCTTATAACGATTTCTGAATACTGGGGAACTAATATGAAAGTCGATGATGATGATGAAATAACTGAACAAAAAAGACATCGGCGAGAGCCTTATGAGAAATCGAATGTCTTTCCGTATAAATAACTTAATTAGAGTTGAGTATTAACATTGCAGTAATAGATAAATAAAACCTCATCGTTGGTGTTTGGTGTTCACAGGAAGTAAATACTACTCGTCGTTCTCTGCTGGTTTAAAGTGAACTCCATCAATCAAGAGTTTATCTGGCTCTGGGCGACTAAAACAGGCTGTTTTAACTTCCGAACTTGCTTTCCTAAGGTGAGGCCATAACTTCATTCTACTTTCACGGATTTCCTTTGGTAGATCGGCAGACACGTAAACTGTTCCTAAGGAATCTCTTTTATCTACCGCTCTACTGTAAACCAATTCTCGATTCTGAAAACGCAGGAAGCGAACAGTAATAGGCCTTGTCTTACCTTGCTTCTTCTTTCCTATTCTGTGAACGCGTTGGAACTCTATTTCTCGAGCTCGATCAATGCCAAGTTGATTCTCAAGGAATTTGTAAATTACTTCTCTCGGATATTCCATGAAAATGGAGATTCTCTCGACGCTGATACACTTCCATATTACGTATTTCTCGTCAAGTTTCTCTCTTATGCCTCCTCCCCTGGGTCTTCAATTCTTCCACGTCTTCGTTCATGAAAGCCAAAGCTTTATCTGTTTCGTTTACTGTGATCGTCAGGTCTTTGTTCTTCTGTTTCACCGCGGAGATGTCGTCCTGCATCTTACCAACCGTATTCTCTAGATGTGTGACTTTTTCTTCTACTGTATTTGTTTTTGCTTCCAAGTTGTCTAACTTGCTTAGTATTTGCTGAAGTTTTTCGAGTATGTTGTCAGACAGGCCCAGCGCTGTCATGGCTTCTTCGCCTTCGTCGACTTCGTCGTAAAATGTAGAGTCGCTGAGTGTTGAGTCTTCACAGGCTCGTTTTCCTTCCGGTGACCGTACTACAGTATCAGAGTCGCTTCGCCGTGATTTCCTTTTCAAAATGTTTAAGAGTTCCGCCATAAAACACCGAAGTCCGCTAAAATCAAACGATTGACACGGAGAGTGAAGAGACACGTCTTCACATGTCCATGTCCAGTCCCAGTCCATGTAATCTATTGCAAATTGGATCTTCCGTGTGCTTGCTTCAACGCGTTAGGTTAAAACAATTTGCTCTACCGCCCAGTCACAGATCTACTGCAATGTGTCAAGTGTTTTTAGTTCGAGTTTTGTCTAGGCTTTTTGACTAATCCAGCTGAAGAACAATTTCTAAATTGAAGAGTTTGTTCATGCAGGCATGACCATCGATGTCTTGTGCAACCAAACAACATCAGTGGCCTCATGCACCGTGTTTGCAGATTAATAGTCCTCTTAATTATTCTCTTTTGTGAGGAATTAATGTTCCTTTTGTTGCAAAGAATTATCTTGTGAGAACAAGTGTCCTATATAGGACACTGATAATTTCTATTAATGCTATCAACCCATTAGCTAAGACAGAATAGGAACGCACTTTGTGGGGTAAAGGGGTAGGGGATTAAGCACTGCAGTCGCAAAATAGCTGATATAACATGTTGGTCTAAAGCTAGTATTATGCGACAAAGAGAGTTATAATTCTCTCTCAAGCTAAAGGGTGATAATCCCTTGGCTGCAGAATGGGTAGTAATCCCCTACAGGAGGTGATAATCCTCCGGGAGAACACTCATTCCCATGGCAACACAGCTATAGGGGTACCGACCCCCAGAATGAATAGCTGCCATGAGTCAATGGGTGAAAGTGTGACCAGCATGGGAGCAGTTAGAGCAACTGATTGTCGAAAGTAATTATGGTTTTGCTTTGGTTTTGCATTGCCTCGCTCTGTGATTGGCCAGGAAAACTCGCGCCACTTTCTTAACCAATGGGAAGCAAAACCAAAACCAATCTGACTTCCATGCGCGTATTTTCGCGCGCTTTACGCCTGCTACATGTAATTGCTTCGTATTCTGATTGGCTCATGGCACTGCTTACTTCTGTAGTGATTGGTCAGAGTAATTGCTTTGGTTTTGGTTTTACGACGCTCAATTGAAAAGCACTTAAACCCCAAACCCGGACTTTATTGTACTTTAAAAAATATAAACACTTCTTAATGAGCCACAAAATATTAGCAATAGCAATAACAATATTCTATCTTGTAAAGGGATATATATTATTGACATTTGACAATAAGTCAAATGGCCAGACTTCATGTCCTTGAATATTGTTGTGACTATGTTTTTTTTTTAACTATAACTATTAAGGCTTCATACATTGTTTTTGAGAACTAGTAATCGTGAAATTCTACCAATACAAAGGGAAGGGTGGGAGGGAACGTGATTCTTGTCAAAGCTGAAGAACTGAATGAATCACTGAACCGAAGCAAACGGACATACTTTGAAACACAGAGAGAAAGGTCAGAGCTTTGATTGTACAATAACTGACTTCGCGTGAAGCCATGTAGGCTAAACGACCTTTGTACCCCTGTATGGCTTGCAGCTAGCATTTACAGATACATTATTGTTTCCTGTTAGCTTGACTCTAATAAGCTAAAGTTGTATCATTAACTGTAATTTATATTCTATAAATTTTCTTTTGGAATGAAAAATGTTCTTTTGGATGTAAATAATTAGCTTTTGGTACTGAAATATCCTTTTGGGTGATCTTGCTGAAACATGATGATGGTAATTAATGAACTTTTTAATACGAAATTGATGCCATCTTGTATCCAGAATAGAACTTAAATTAGAATTATAAGGAGTTGTTTGTTCAATCGCCTACATGGTGGTGAGGGACAGTAAACACCCACGTGTAAGAATAACCTATGACTTCATGGTTCAGGTTAATCAAGTTCTTGTATACAGGGTGCATAGTGAAAGTCCTTCTGAAAATGTTCTTAAATTGATATTAAAATTTGGTTCAGAAACATTATACATGATACATTACTAAAGTCTTGGTTAACATACAATGTATTATTACATTGTGCTTATACCAAAAATAAAGTTCAAAATAAATACTATTACCAAATGAATATAAGTAAACATTAACAATTACAAAGTCAACATCGAGTTAAGTAGTCTTAACATTTTTATACATTTCTTAGTTCTCTGGACGAACAGCCACTCCTCTGCCCATGACTCTTAAGCCTGGTTGCCATATGATCGCAGACGATCGCAAAATGAGTTGTTTCCATATAATCGCAGACGATCGCAAACGATCGCAAAGCCGACTGTAGCCATACATTTCGGTCAGCGGAAATGTCAAATGTACACGCGCGTTGTCGGAATTAAAGATATTATGGGATAGGTTTCGATCGCAGATCGCAGAACTTTGGTTTGCATATGATCGCAGGATCGCAATTGATCGCAGACGATCGCAGAAGATAGAACATGGTTCTATCTTCTGCGATCGTCCTGCGATCACGATCGCAGGATCGCAGACGATTGCAGACGATCGCAGAAGTGTGTTTTCCATATGATCGCAGACGATCATATAACTTTTTGCGATCTGCGATCTGCGATCCGCGATCGTCTGCGATCATATGGAACCAGCCTTTAGAGTTTGTATAGTCCAGCACACCATACCTAACTTTAATATGAGTTGCTGTTAAGGAGTATTACTTAGTATTCTTAGACTGGTATCACCTTATTTAAAAACATATTTTATTTATCAGCTACGGCTGAATAATTTATAAATACATATATATGTGATATATGTACATCTATAGGTGTATGTACGCACGTACGTACCGTACTTATGTATGTATATATTTTATTCTATCTATTTTTATTTTAGACATTGATGAGTGCATAACAGTACACAACTGCAGCGACGATGCCAACTGTACCAATACCAATGGATCTTACATATGTACTTGCAGAGAAGGATACATTGGCGACGGATATAATTGCACAGGTAAGAAAACGTAAAAGGTCTAAACTTCGAAACAGAGAGGCAATTAGTTCGGGGTTACTTGCCCTCAGTGTGTTTCAAGAAGAAGCAGAGTTTATACTTTCAAACTTCTTCTAATTAGTAATCCAAATGAAGAATGATCCTAGCAGTTGTGAACGCAATTGATGCAATTGCGAAAAGAAGCCTGAAAAAAAAAATTCAGTATTTAACGGGGTTTGAACCCGTGACCTCGCGATTAACCGGTGCGATGCTCTAACCAACTGAGCTATGAAGCCACTGAAACATTGGGAAGGCAGGTCAATTGTGGGTTCATATGTTCCGTGAGAATGATTGTGAATGATATCTATGAAATATATT
>JAEMWC010000008.1:0-17500 GCA_016490735.1 Pachyseris speciosa
GTATTTACGATTGTTTAGGTATGTTGTTGAAATGAGTATTAAACGGCTTTTGGTCAATTTGCAACCAGTAAACTGAAATAGTTTTACTCTAAGTTTTACATGTAAAGTGCAAGTCGAGAGTGAGCAACATTAGGTGTTCTGATCCCCATCCCTGTGTGGCTACTCGCGTCATGCAATGTAACTGTTTACCCTACCCTAGGGAAAATTGTCATTAATTCCGCTTCGCCAAGATTAAATTTCCCGCTCGTGGCTCAATTGGGAATTTTAAATCTCCCGCGGCATTAACGTACTATTGTTTCACTGGCTCAAGGGGTTATTTTCAAAATGATCTTTTATGGTCTTTTCACTTGTCAACATGGCTTTTCTTGATACGCGGTGCTGCGTGTTGATGTTATGTTACAGCAAGTCACACACCTTCGTCTGGAAAAGACAAATATGAGGGTACAATTTGGGAGTTCCTTTGGATGTATTTTCTGACCCTGGTTCCACATAGGCGTAACAGCGTCGCAAGTAGTCGCAAACAGTATTCAAAAGCTTTACGATTATTTCCGATCACAAACAAGACCCAATACATAGAAAATGTTTTATCTTTGGGTCTTGAATGTTTCGATCGAGCTATTGCAAACCATTTACAACTATTTGTGATGTTGTTACGCGCACACGAAACCAGACCTACAACGGTAACGGCAACGAAAACGTCATTTCAAAATGTAACTTCTCGTTATTGTAACTGTTTCGCTATTTTTAAGCGGCCATCGATATGGAGAGAAGCCGCTTCTAGTAACACCATTTTTTTCCGTAGGTCGAGAGGCCCGAGCTCCACTCGCCAGAGTAAGAATAAGGTATTGAAGTTGGGAAAAAGAAAGAAAAGTTCACCGTAATACGTTCACGTTCTCCACTAAACCTAAAATGGGGTCACTTCCTAGTTGTTTGAACTCTCTGTAACAGGAAGGTGGATATCGTACAAGCAAGTGGATCTGAAAAGGGAGTGTTTTTGGTCCATCCCTATTTTTTCCTGACAACGTTCCTTGTAGGGTTTTATCAGCAGCTACTTAGAAATATTATATATATTAGCCAAGCCTAAAAGCGGGCTTCAAAGCATTCTTTTTCTACTGGCATTTACATATAGTCTGCTTGTCATATCACCCATCTGACCTCACTCAAGCTTACACACCCAATGCTGTAAAAAATAGTATGGAAGGGTGATCTGAACAGTGGCACAGTGGATTTGGACCCCCGCGGATTTGCACCCTCCAGTCCAGATCTGCTTGTGGATCAGATTTGGACCCCCTAGTCCAGAACTGCTAACAGATATGAACCCCTTTACGGATTTGGACCCCCACTCCTCCTAAAAACAAGTGTTCTATTGGTAAGGTAATAAAAATTCCTTTGCAAATTGAGTTTAGAGATGTTTAAAAAGCAAAATAAAAATATTGAGGTAAGTTTTTTTTTAAAATAATCTTTAATACTTGTGTAAAAAAGAACCTACAACGCTAGTTTGCATCTATAAATTTTTAAAACAAAACCTTTCTTAACATCTTAGAGCAATACCCAAGGACAGGTCTGTTTCCCCTGTAGGCTACTTAGTTATGGTCTAGAGCCACTAGAAATTGGTGGAGAAGCCGTGATTGCTCCTTGAATCAGTATCACATCAGATTAATAGTGATTCAGATCATTACTTCATAATGAGCAGTTTGAATTATTCACAGCCTCCCATGGACAGTCGGAAATCAGAAATTATGTATCCCGGATGTATGTATGCCTCAAAAAAATTATGAAAGAAAGATACACGGAAATCAATAAAAATATTTAGATGATATAATTAAGACCAAGATATTTCTTTTGATCAATTACTTCTTGACCTTACTATCACAAAAAAACTGCTTGCTAACTTTAAGCTCATCATCAATGCACCTACAGTGTTTTCAAAAAGAAATCCAGCTTCTCTTCTGGCCAGCCAAGTGCAAGACCAAGCAACTTGATAATAAAATATTGGGCATTTGGTTGATACCACTATCAAGGTAATAAACAATGTAACGCGAGGATTTAAGGTAAATGATTCATCAAAGCAAAAAGTGCTGTAAATCCGTGTTAGCCATCTTAACTTGATTTTCTATTCTGCAAGAAAGGTAAGGACTGGTCTCACATTTCTCCATGTATATTTGAAATTGCACAACATACTTCATCAAACATCAGAAATCCCCATTTATAATAAATAATAATGATAACAATAATAATCCTTTTCGTAGAATAGGAAAATAACAAGGCATCATTGTGGATATTGCGTCACCATGAGACCACAGGGTGCATGAGAAGAAGATGAAAAAGTTGAGAAATATCAGGATCTAAAGAGAGAAATTAATAATTTATGGCGGTGAGACACTAGAAGTGGACCGATAGTTGTTGGCGCACTTGGAGAAGTAAGCCAAAAGGTTAGATGGATGGCTTGCGAAGCTAGGAATTGTTATCAAGACAGGATTACTGCAGAAAAAGCCTTGCTAGGAACAGCAAGGATTCTGAGAAAGGTTCTTGAAAATTAAACAAAGAAGAATGACCCAAAGGACCTTGGCCATTGCTATGGCTTGCTTCTTTGGTGTAAATGCGGCATAACATTTGCCAGAGCGTAAGCGTCATAACAAGATAATAATAATAATCTACCGTTTATTAGTCCGGAAGATTAGCGGCAAAAAATAGCGGAATTGTTCAAATTAGTGATACAAGTGTGAAATTTAAGAATAAGTGCCTTTAGCTTTAGATTCACATACCATTGAGATCCCGTCTGATCCTAATCAATAAGCACATTTTTAAGACGTTATTTTACAGACGGTTAGGCGGTTCGGTACAGCAGGCTCACAGCTAGCCGTACTTATGCAACAAACGTATGATATTGGCCTAAAATGGCCAAATTTAATCGAAAGAATCATATTATGCTTTGAAAAACCTCCAATAGCTGTTTAGGCCAGATAAAATGTTACATTTAAAATCTGGCTGTCTTGCTAAAACTGTGGGTACTGCGGTGTAAACAAGGAACGCCTGACTGATTGGCCTGTGATGTGAGCAGGAACGCCTGGTTGATTTTCCAAAGTACAAACAGGCAGTTTAAAGTTGGAAAAAATTGTCAGGAGATGGCTCTTCACGGTATCGTATAACTGGGATTTGGTGCTTTATGCCATATGGAGAATGCAAGAAAAGCTTGTTTCTCCGGTTAATGATAAAAGAAAAGATCGCGGAACAGGCTATAAAAGTTTAGCCGATAATCTACCAAAGTTCGCTTAGGTTGGCAAATTGCCGATTCGAGTGACCTTGTCCCACCTAGATGAAGGAAGGGCAAATTGAGGAAACACTCAGATTTCACAAAGCATCATGGCACAAATCATGTTTCAATAAATGCAGCAGTGCAAAGCTGAGCATAGCTCAGAAGAGGCGGCATGCAGAGGTCAGTGGAGACTCTGAGGAGGAGACTTCCGCTCAACCGAGTCCGATCAAAACTAGACGAGCTCCCTTGGATCAGCAGCCAAGCCTCGACAAGAGATGACATGAAGTAATGCTTCTCTTGCGAAGAAGCGGGTCGGAAACTCAAGATAATTTTTTAATTCGGTCTAAGTAAAACACAACAGTAAATCAATGACAACTTACTTGTATGATATGTTTTTTTTAATGCTCAGTGATAAGATGAGGTTTATTCTTTTATGCATTATTTGTTCAAACAAGTCAACATTTGTTGCATCCTCTTGTCTATTTCAAAAAACTGTCGTGGTAGCTGTTTGCTTGTTTGTTTGTTTGTTTGTTTTTTTTGCATTTAACACAAGTTCATCACATATTCACAAATATTCTAACTGAATATTGTCAAAGAATAACGAAAACTGAATGGATGTGTAATTCACACTATGTCCAAGGTTTAATTGTAAACAAATGTGAGTTGATTCATTTGTGCAGAAATATAACCTCACTGAATAACAAAATTTATCTCTGTTAGAATTTACAACCAGCAAAAGTAACTTGTGAACGAGATCGTAAAAAGAGGCAAAATAAATTCAGTGAAAATGCGTTATTCTGATATTTCGAAATTTAATGTCGTAACAGGTAATAATCTTCGTAGAGCAGCAACACTTGCTATTGATAGCAATGTAAGAGCAGCAGCCACAAAACGTCAAGGCTACAAGCTGTTGTCAAAGTTGGTAGCTGGTGATGTGCATGCCCCAGATGCATACTACCACGCATCAAGTCTTACTGCTCTTTACAATCGAGTTAGAAACATTAGACCCTCGAAACAGCAAGAAGATAATGACACTTCTCAGAGGCAATGATTTAATGGTACATTTGATACCGACTGTCATCGCTCTGCAGTACCTGACTTACTCCTCGCGCTTGTGGAGATGATTTTAGAGGGACCGAGCGTGAAAACCATCTGTAGAATAGTCTTGTTTGTGTCAGCTATGTAACCGCTCCTCCAGTAGTTTTACAGGAAAAAACGATACAGAGACCATGTGCTTTGTAATTGAGCATGGATTAAACAAGTTACAGTTTATTCGGTGTGGTTCACTGGTGTGGGAATATTACATTTTGGCGACGAGGATAATACGGCTTTAATCGGTAAAGTGGAGGAATTCCAGGAAAACGACAATTGGATAGAGCACACAGAACGTCTGGAGCATTATTTTACGGCAAACGAAATTACCGATGCTGGGAAGAAACGAGCGGTGTTACTCAGCTCGTGTGGAGCGAAAACGTACAAGCTAATCAGGAATTTAGTATCGCCAGGGAAACCAACTGACAAAACCTTCGCTGAGCTTGTAAACATTGTGAAGAACCATTTAAACCCGCGACCGTCGACTATTGTTTACCGCTTTAAATTCAACAGCTCCTTTCGACAACCAAAGGAAACCATCCAGCAATATGTCGCTGAATTGCGAAGTCTTTCGGAGCATTGCGACTTTCGCGATCAATTGGAAGATATGATCCGAGATCGTTTGGTTTGTGGGGTGAATGATGAAAGGATACAACGTCGACTGCTGGCCGAAAGCCGATTGGATTTCAAGAAAGCACTGGAATTAGCTACAGCTATGGAAATAGCCGACAAAAACACGCGCGATATACAGCAAGGCAACCCGGTGGAGAAGCCCAAGGAATCACCAGTCAACCGTTTAAACAAGGAACAGTACAAGCAAACAGCCAAAGAATGTTATCGCTGCGGAGGGAAGTTTCATGAAGCCGAAAAATGCAGGTACAAGGATGAAAAGTGTTATCGACGCCAGAAGAAAGGTCACAAGGCGTCGAAGTGTCGCGTGAAATTGAAAATCAACCAGCGGAACGGCAAAAAGCAAGGCAACACACATCACATGGAAGTGACAGCCTTGGAAGAAAATCGAGAAGAAGAAGATACTGAGGAATACACGTTGTTTCATGTAACCGCAAAAGACCAAGAGCAATATCGAGTGGAGATTAACTTGAACGGATTTTCAACGGGCATGGAGGTCGACACTGGAGCAGCCGCTACGATTATTAGCGAGGAAACGTTCAAGAAAATCAGTCAAGGAAGCTCAGCACAGACCAAACTCGAAATGAAACCGACTCAAGTAAAGCTGCGAACATACACTGGTGAATCGGTTAAAGTTCTGGGAACTGTGGACGTTGTTGTTCTTTACGAAGGACAAGAAAATATGCTGTCAACATTGGTCGTAGAGGGGTCTGGACCGAATTTGTTAGGAAGAGATTGGTTGAAAGATTTGAAACTCAACTGGAAGAAATTGTTCAAAGTGGAGGCTGATGGAAATCAGGCTGAATGTAAACTCAAAACATTGATCACACAGTATTCAGAAGTGTTTGAAGAAGGCTTAGGAACTTTCACGGGTCCAAAAGCCAAGATTCATGTGGAGGCAGGTGCAGTGCCAAAATTCTGCAAAGCACGGCCAGTGCCATACGCCATGAAGGGGAAGATTGAAGAAGAACTCAAGAGATTACAGGAAGAAGGAACAACTGAATCTGTACAATTCTCTGAATGGGCAGCCCCTATTGTGCCAATCCTGAAATCAGACAACTCCATTCGGATCTGTGGTTATTATAAGACAACTGTCAATCAAGTTTCAAAGGTGGATAATTACCCCATCCCAAAGGTGGAGGATTTGCTAGCTACCCTAGGTGGTGGAGAGAAATTTACAAAGCTGGACATGAGTCAAGCCTATCAACAGCTACAGCTGGAAGCTGAGTCTAAACAGTACACCACCATCAACACACACAAAGGGCTGTTTCAATACAACCGCCTTCCTTATGGAGTCTCGCCTGCCCCTGGTATCTTCCAACGCAACATGGAAAATCTCTTGCAGAACATTCCGTATGTGATTGTCCGGGTGGACGACATATTGGTGTCGGGTGCCAACGACGATGATCATTTGAGAAACCTGGAGGAAGTCTTGAAACGCCTTGCAGAAGCTGGATTGCGATTGAAGAAAGGGAAGTGCGTATTTATGGAATCGCAAGTAACTTACCTGGGTCACCAAGTGAGCAAGGATGGTATTCAACCCATGGAGGATAAAGTGGATGCTATCACTAATGCACCACCTCCAAAGAATGTGTCAGAGCTCAAGTCCTATCTGGGCATGATCAATTATTACCAGAAATACCTGCCAAATCTGTCAAGCGTGTTGGCCCCACTACACAAACTACTCAACAGTAAGAGTAGTTGGCATTGGGGAAAAGAACAGCAGCAAGCCTTTGAACAGTCTAAGTCATTTCTCAAGTCTTCAAAGCTATTGGTCCACTACGATGACAAAAAGGAACTGACTTTGGCATGCGATGCTTCCCAATATGGTTTGGGAGCGGTTCTTTCGCACAAGATGGAAGATGGTTCAGAGCATCCCATTTCATTTGCATCTAGAACCTTAACAAACGCAGAGAGGAATTACTCTAATCTGGAGAGAGAGGCGCTTGCAGTTATCTTTGGCGTTAAGAAGTTTCATCAATACTTGTATGGTAGACAGTTTGCATTAGAAACTGACCACAAGCCTCTCTAGTCCTTGTTTAATGAGAAGAAGGCTATACCCGCCATGGCAGCTGCTCGTTGGGCATTGACAATAGCTGCATACAATTACACCATCAAGTACAAACCGGGTAAGGAGCACTGCAATGCCGACGCCCTCAGTAGACTGCCATTACCAGTTACGCCCCGGATGACGCCGGTACCAGCAGAAACTGTGTGGACAATGGAGCTTCTTAATTCTACACCAGTGGATGTCAAAGAGATCCAAGCAGGAACCAGATCTGATTCCACACTTTCTCAAGTAATGAAGTTTGTACAGTATGGTTGGCCTTCCAGTAACACAGATGAAGCACTCAAACCATACTTCAGCAGGAAAGAAGAATTAAGTCTTCAAGATGGGTGTCTTCTCTGGGGAAATCGTGTGGTAGTACCCCCAAAAGCAAGAGAAAGAGTGATAGAAGAGTTGCATGAGACACACCCTGGTATATGCCGTATGAAGTCGTTGGCTAGACGTTACGTGAGGTGGCCAAGGATGGACTCCGAATTGGAAATGAAAGTGCGAAACTGTGAGATCTGTCAAGTAAACAGGAAGTTGCCACCTGAAGCCCCCTTGCATCCCTAGGAGTGGCTGCATAAGCCTTGGGTTCGCTTACACCTAGACAATGCTGGTCCATTTCTTGGCAAAATGTTCCTCATAGTAGTAGATACACACTCAAAGTGGATAATAGCATTTCAAATGAACACTTCCACATCTAGCGCTACCATTGAGAAGTTAAGAATTGCCTTTTCAACCCATGGACTTCCAGAAATGGTGGTTACAGACAATGGCAGCAGCTTTGTGAGCGAGGAGTTTGAGGATTTCCTGAAACAAAACGGCATCCGTCACATCAGAACTGCACCCTATCATCCCTCATCGAATGGGCTTGCAGAAAGAGCTGTCCAAACCTTCAAGGAGGGAATGAAGAAGTTGAAGGATGGAAGTTTGGAAACCAGAGTATCACGCCTTTTAAGCCGATACCGAATCACTCCTCAGACTACAACTGGAGTCTCACCTGCTGAACTACTGCTAGGCAGAAAACCGAAATCAAGATTGGATCTTATTTACCCAGAGATTGGTCGCAAAGTACGTGGTGGTCAAATGTCGCAGAAGCAGAGGCATGATTTACATGTTAAAGAGCGTACCGTGATGGAAGGAGACCAGGTCTATGCCAGGAACTTTGGTCAAGGTTCAAAGTGGGTACCTGGAGTCGTAAGACAGTCTAATGGTCCTACAACTCATGAGGTTGAATTGAAAGATGGGAGAACATGGAGACGCCATCAGGATCACTTGATTCAGAGATCTTGTGATCATCCGTCAGTTATCCCTCCAGACGTCCCTGAAATAGTTGTATCAGAATTAGAAGAGCCAAATTCTTCTGTCCAGCCTGTGGAGGACCACACTGTGAGTCCAGAGGTGCCTGTTACTACTGAACCTGCTGATGTCCAAGGGAACAGTGAGAGACATTATCCAATGAGGAACCGCCATCCTCCTGGATAACTGAGAGACTATGTTTTTAAGTGACTTTTTTGTTTAGTTGCTAAGATAAAGTCAAAAGACTCTTAAGGGCTTGATTTTGTCTGTTATTTGAGTTTTCATCATAGTGGGGGGGAGTGTAGAATAGTCTTGTTTGTGTCAGCTATGTAACCACTCCTCCAGTAGTTTTACAGGAAAAAACGATACAGAGACCATGTGCTTTGTGATTGAGCATGGATTAAACAAGTTACAGTTTATTCGGTGTGGTTCACTGGTGTGGGAATATTACCCCATCAATGAGCAAGATGTGATGGGCATGAACGCAGGTGTGATGCTTTCTCAGCTGCTGATCTTTAATACCGTGAAACGTCACAGGGACACGCAGTGTGATGCCACAGCAACCAGACACGACCCGAATAGAGAGCCTCCATTACCAGTCTACCTTGGACTACTAGTTCACGCTGAAACCAGAAAGAAGGCTTTAGTAGATAAGCTCTACAGATTAGGACTATCCATTTCTTACGACCGAGTGATGCAAATTTCAGCAAAGCTAGGAAGCAGTGTCTGTGCACAGTTTGAAGAGGACAGTGAGTGTCCCTCAAAGTTAAAAACGTCACTGTTTACTACGGGTAGTGTGGACAACATAGATCACAACCCAAGCTCACGTACAGCTTAAGACTCATTTCATGGAACAGCGATTTCTCTCACCGAGCACCCTACTAATGACTTTGATGGCATCGACAGAAATCGAGTTCTAATAAATGCTGACCTACCAAATAGGAAAACTGTGTCTAATCTTCCCGACACCTACACTGGTATTAAACCCTACATGGAACAAGAATCGAAGAAAGATTATTATGTTCCAGGAGACTGTAATGCTAACAAACCGCAGTCAGATTTGGTCACTGAAAATATGGAATGCGAGTATCAATGGCTCAATAAGGTCGAAGAACTGCTCGCGAAGGAAAAGCTGGAGGAGAAGGAGTACCTGTCCTGGTCGGCGCACTTTGCTTCCTTGCAAACAAGAGCTCTCTCACCTACTGCTATAACGTCGCTTTTGGATGGTAGCAGGTCCCGAAATGGCAAGAGCAGTAAAAGAATTCGAGAGTACATATGGCGTACGAAAACCTGCTGATACCCGTCACCACGAGCAAGTCCCATCTGTTCAGAACCCTTTTGCTAGAGACGTTAAAAACCTGATTGGTGTAATTGAAGAAATGGGTAACCCATTCAGTGAAGACAGTGCCAATCTTCTTGTATTGGACACTAAGCAAATCATGCCTAAATGTGTAGTGGAAGCTGTTTCAGAAGCCAAGGTGAAAGGGCAGTCAATGTACGACAAATATGTAGAGGAGCGACTTAATAAGCGTTCCAAACCCATCACAGATACTATACAACGATGCAACCTACCTATGTTTGGCACGCCTGAGAAACGGCAATCAAGTAAGACAAGTAATCAAGTTGCCGATCTCAAGAGTGACTGTCGACTCTTTTCCAGACTATACATTGCTTGCCAAACAAGAGAGGGAAATCTGGAGGAATTTTTCAAGCATGAAAACAGTTGTGTACGCATTTTGCCATTACACGAAAGCGCAGGTGGACTTGAACTGTTTTCAAGCATGAAAACAGTTCAAGTCCACCGGCGCGTTCGTGTAATGGCAAAATGCGTACAGGACAGAAAGCGTCGAAGTCAACACAACGTTGGAGCGTCCTTCAGTTGATGCAGTTGTTCTAGATGGCGCAGCTATTGTTAATATGCTATTGTTAATATGCTGGTAAATGCAAGACCTACAACAAACAATAGACAACAAACGATAAACTTTATTGACCTTTAAGGAGTACGCGGATACTGTCTTTCTCCCGTACGTCATCAACTATCGCGCACAGAATGTAAAAAGAATCGATTTGGTGTGGGACCGTTACCTGGAGAACAGCCTCAAGCAAGGCACACGCGAGGCCAGAGGCACAGGATCTCGCAGACGTGTATGCGACAATGAGGCAATTCCTTAAAACTGGAAGTCGTTTCTGAGGCTGGATGACAACAAGAAGGAGCTATTCCAGTATCTTGCAGCAAGCGTTCAATCTCTCAGACTATCCGATGTAGAAGTAATCAGCACGGCTGCTATGGATGTAATCAGTTCCACCACGATAGACAAGGCGGGTCTGGCACCTTGTAACCATGAGGAAGCAGATACCCGTATCTTCGTCCATGCAAAGCATGCGTCTGTGAGCGGTATGAAGATTCTTATACGAACTGTTGATACGGACGTGGTCATCTTGGCAATCACATTCGCACAGAAGCTGGAAGTAGAGGAGCTATGGATAGCCTTTGGCGTTGGCAAGCAGTTGCGCTATCTGCCAATTCACAAGATAACCAGCCCTCTTACCACACAGCAATGTGAAGGGCTACCATTCTTCCATGCTCTCACCGGATGCGATACGGCATCAGATTTCTCCGGAAAGGGTAAGAAGACAGCATTTCAAGCTTGGAAGTGTTATCCTGGGGCAACCGACGTTTTTCGTACTCTGTCATCGCCACAGACAACGCTCTCCGAGGAGTAATTCAGAGTGCTGGAACGGTTCGTGGTTATCATGAATGTATAGCCGAACGACCTCACACCAGGATATCAACAAAGCGCGGCAGTCCATGTTTTCTCAAGGTACCAGAAGTATCGAGAGTAACCCGCCAACCCAGGCTGCCCTGGAACAACACGTCAAAAGGGCAGCATTTCAAGCGGGTCATGTCTGGGGGCGCACACTAGATCCTATCCAGGAACTTCCAAGTGCAGCACAGTGGGGATGGCATCTATCTTCAGACGGGTGGATACCGACCTGGACAACCCTACCTAAAACATCAAAAGCGTGCAATGAGCTCATCAGATATGGTTGCAAGCGTGCATGTCGGGGACTCTGCAAGTGCACATAGGCAAATCTTCCCTGCACTGCGCTGTGTGCCTGCAATGACAATTTCTACCAAGAATGAAAAAAACCCCTGAGTAAAATTTTGTAAGCTAGAAGCTTGTTATTTCATGGAGCTTCTTCGTGAGACTATGTCATAAAAGTGTTACCGCTAAAAAGCCACAAAACCATATAGCTCAAACGGCTCTTTTAAATATTTTCATTTTTGCTTTACGAATTGGGTACCCTGTGGTTTCTTATAGAAAACATATGGGAATTTGCCATTAGCCAATAACTGGTGAAAAGGTTAGGATCCAGACTGGATCCTAATATTATATGATTACCTACCTAAAAAAGATCAGGTATATGAAATCTGGTACTTGTATCACCAATTTGAACAATTTTACGCTTATCTTCTGGACTATATTTGCCACATCGCAGAATTAACTGAATTAAAGGGCTAAAAATTTACAATCAATAAAAAACATTAATGCCAAATGTCATCCAAACATCCCACAAAATTGGTGTGACCTGCTACTAATAAAATTAATTGAAAGACTGTATGCTGGAGAAGGAAGTCTAAAGGATGTGTACATTGATGAGAAAGAGATTACTTTAATTTTAATTTTAAGTTTTAAGTTTAATAATACTTTGTCATGCGAATACAACTAAGTTGATACAAAACAAAACAAGTACATGACTTGAGAATAATTAGGAGAAAGTAAATTCCCATACAAAGAATATTTAACAAATAAAAAAGCCTTAACCGTGCTTTGTTCTGTTATAAGCCACGCAAGGAAGTGACGAGAGCACGAAAGAAGTAGGAAGAAGCACGAGCCGCAGGCGAGTGCTTTTAACTACTTCTTGAGTGCTCTCGTCACTTCCTTGCGTGCCTTATAACAGAACAAAGCACGGTTAAGGCTTTTTTATTTGTTTTATAATATAGTTTTTCCCACATTTGTAGCTAAATTCATTTCAATTTGTGAGAAAACTGAACAAATTTTATTCTCAGCCTGCGCGCGCGGAATGGCGTCAGTGATCGTACATGTTGCGTCAACACTGTGCCTTGTTGTAAAAATTGTTTTCAACGGGAGGCTAAAACCGTTCAGTTAAAACAAGCAGCACTTGGAATTCGTCTCGTCAGTTCTATGGTATGAATGGAATATTTTAATCGAGAAGTTTATGTTGTGAATTGTGAAAAATGCCAGATTTGTAATGATTTTGAAACTGCACGCGCAGACAAGTGGCGTCATCTGCGTGCTTTGTACTCTCATAAAGCACGCTCGTTTTCAATGAAAAGATGCGCGAGCTATATTATAATATCTAATATTACGCATTCTAAAAACTAAGAGTGAAATTTTTGGGACTGGCTCGGTATGGCGAATGAATAAGACGTGAAATCTGTTGCTCCGAATGTGGTGTCTTGTATTTCCTTATTTCGCTTGATGTCAACGAAAAGAAAAACTCGATCTCAGTCATCTAACGTTTCTACATCCTCTACATCTTCACCGGAGGAAAAAAAGTGCCGTGAAGCTTCTGTAATTAGCGAGGAACGCGATGAAGTCTTCGAAGCTTTAAACATGGCGGAGGATTTAGGGAGTAAAATTGAAGAAGTGTTAATGAGACTCAAGAAGTTGGATAATATTGAACACCGATTAACGGAACTTTCATCGACGCTATCAAACATTGAGGAAACGATAAGCCGATTGGACAGTGACGTGAGCACGTTAAAGGCAAAGAACATCAATCTAGAAAAGACGGTGCACGAATTGAAAGAAGGTGTGAACCTCGGTGAGGAAGACATTTCCGCTCTAAAGATTGACATGAAGAAAAATGAATTTGAAATTGAAGAGCTTAGAAAACAAATCCTTTACATGGAGACATACTCTCGAAGGGAGAATGCTAAATTTATCGGGGTTCCTGAGGAGCTCATCAGCTCTGAAGTCGGCATGGAGCAAGACCGTCCCTCACAGAAGACCGAAAACACCAAGGAGATTATCTATAAGTTTATGGAAGAACAACTCCAAATTGAGCATGCAAGTGACAGAATTGAATTCCAAAGGATCCATAGACTGGGTAAATCAGTTGCTGGAAAATCGCGTCCCATTATAGCAAGGTTTTTGCGGTACAAAGACAAAGTGTTAGTAATGGAACAAGCTCGTAAATTATTGAAAGGCAAGGAATTTTCTATGTTTGATGACATACCAAAGGAACTCTATGATTCTAGGAAGAAACAGATAAAGAAATTGAAAGAAGCCAGGAGAAATGGTCTCAATGCGTATTTCGGCAAAGCTCATCCCGACAAACTTTCTGTTGAAGGACGCTATGTTGCTCCCGATGAACCATTAAGTTAGTTTTTTTTGTTGTTGTTTTTCTTTTCTTTGCTGTTTAACGTTTTAGAAAAGTGGAAAATTTGCATAATTTTGAAGCTTAATAATTGTAATCTCTTCTGTGCTTTTTTTTTTTGTCACTTCCTTTACTCCTCTGCCACCTTTCGCACTATTACGTGACAAGTTGTTAGAGTAATTAAGCATTGTTTATATCAAATATCACTGCTTTCGGAGCACTTCATTTATGCACGTCTAAGCAATAGGTTATTGAAGGGGCTCCCACAGACACCTTTCGGAGCGCTCTCAGGGGTAAGTAAGAAGTCTGTTTGTCTTTTTATATGTTTTTTTTAATGGCTATTGTATGTTCTGTTTTGCTCATGTTACACCTTTTCTCCCCCCGGATTTTATACTGCTTTTGTCTAAAACCCGATGCGGAAAACCTTCAAAATTACTTATGCTATTTAGGCTTAAATTTCTAAAGTTATGAGTGAAAACCTGATAATATGCTCCCTAAATGTGAGGGGCTTAGCCAATGTCTGGGAGAGAAGAGAGACCTTTCGATGGCTAAGATTGAAAAAATATTCTATGTATTTCCTGCAGGAGGTTCATAGCACAATAGATGTTGAAGCGTGTTGGTTAGCTGAATGGGGCTACTCTGCGATCTTTAGTAGTTTCTCCAGTGCAAGCGCTGGAGTTTATGCATTATTTAACAACAACTTTGTTTTTAAAATCTTAAGACAGTTCTCTGACCCAGTGGGAAGATTTATAATAGTTGATATTGAGACCGAAGACCGTGTTCTCACTTTAGTAAATATTTATGCGCCGAACCAGGATAACCCAAACTTTTTTTAGAGATGTTGCTGATCATCTCCGTTCTTGCGAGTGCGAAGAAATATGCTTGGAGGAGGTTTTAATTTGGTATTAGATGTAACCAAGGATAAGAAAGGAGGAAATCCAGTGACTCACTCCAAATCGGTCATGGAGGTAAAACGCATGATGGCTTAACTTGATTTGACCGACATATGGCGCGATCTCCACCCCGATTCTTACGCATTTACACGGAGAAGAAGAAGGCCGGACATTTGTTGTCGATTAGATTTTTTTTAATAAGTTCTGGTTTAAGCACAATTTGTATTCAAGCCGATTTTCTCCCTGGCTATAGAACTGATCACTCCCTAGTAACAATCGAACTCGATAATAAAACAAATCCTCGAGAGCCAGGGTTTTGGAAGCTTAATAATTCGTTTTTACTTGAAAGCGAGTGTGTGAGCTTGATAAGAGAAATGATATCGGAAGTCGTAAATGAATATGCAAATAACGATGATGTGGATGCTGTACTCTTGTGGGATACAATGAAGATGAAAATTAGAGCAAAGTCACTGGAGAACGCAAAGTCGAAGAAAAGGAAAGACAATTTTGAGGAACAACTTCTCGAGTCAGACATCAGGTCTCTTAATGAAAGGTTGGAACGAAAGGACTTATCTGACTGCGAAAGAACGATAATGAACCAAATTGAGGTTAAGACGGTAAGAAGAGATAAAATTTGCCAACATAAAACTCGAGGCTCAATGATAAGATCCAAAACGCGTTGGTACAATGAAGGTGAGAAAAATACCAAATACTTCTTAGGTTTAGAAAAAAGACATCACAACAACAAAACCATCAAAACACTTCGATTGGCAGATGGTAGCCTGGTTAGCACTGATTATGAGATCCTAGAGGAAGCACAAACATTTTATCGTAGCCTTTATTCATCCTTTATTGCTTCTCAGGTAAATGAGTATGACGATCTTTTCTTTTCTGGGAACAGGATGAATGTGAGGGTCCCTTGACTGAAGCTGACTGTTTTGCAAGCCTTAAAACAATGACATCTAATAAAAGCCCAGGCAGTGATGGGCTATCTGTTGAGTTCTACAAAGTCTTTTGGAAAGATATTTCACAGTACCTCCTAAAATCACTGAATGTCTCGTATGCCAAAGGCTGTTTATCTGTTACGCAAAGAAGAGGTCTAATATCATTGATCCCGAAAAAGAACAAAGATGCTAAATTGTTAAAGAACTGGAGACCAGTAACACTTTTAAACTGCGATTATAAAATAGCATCAAAGGCTGTTGCAAATAGATTAAAGAAATTTCTACCGACGTTCATTAATCACGATCAAACCGGCTTTCAAAACAAATAGGTTTATTGGGGAGAAAATCAGGTTAATCGACAGTATAATAAATTACGCGAAGGAAAAAAATGTACCCGGCCTGTTACTCTTTGTCGATTTTGAAAAAGCCTTTGATTCCCTGGAATGGACCTTTATAGAGAAAACCTTGGCGCATTTTAATTTTGGACCGTCTCTAAGAGCCTGGATAAAGCTTTTCTACACAGATATAACTAGCTGTGTACAAAATAATGGCTGGTCTTCTGACTTCTTCTCTTTGAATCGCGGTGTTAGTCAGGGATGCCCTTTGTCGCCATACTTGTTTCTGTTGTGTGCTGAGGTACTAGGAAATACTGTCCGAAATGATAAACAGATAAAAGGCATTAAAGTAATGAATTCAGAGTGCAAAATTAGTCAATATGCTGATGACACCACAATGATTTTAGATGGATCAAAAGCGTCTTTTTTGCGGTCCATTTTTCTTTTAGATGCCTTCGCTTTAGTCTCTGGTCTACGTGCAAATTATGAAAAACCGGAATGTCTTTGGATTGGATCACGCAGTTCTTCTACAGATATTTATCCATCAGGAAAACCAATTCAACTGGCGGATAAAAAGGTTTTCGCTCTGGGAACTTGGTTTTCGACTGTCAATGAGCTCAAGCAGGTCAATTTTGCAGACAGACTTGAAAAAATGAAGAACATTTTAAACAGCTGGTCAGCAAGGAGATTAAATTTACTGGGTAAAATTACAATTATAAAAAGTTTAGCGGTATCACAAATCGTCTATGTATTATCTTCCCTCCCAACTCCCAGAGGTTTGCTGAAGGAAATCAATTCTCTGCTTTACGAGTTTCTGTGGGATGATAAAGGTGATAAGATTAAGAGGACTCAAATCATAAATAAGTATGATGAAGGCGGCTTGAAAATGGTGGACATTGACAGCTTTAGTTAAGTCCTTAAAACAAAATGGGTAGTAAATTATCTCAATGATGATAGTCATGGTAAATGGAAGCTGTTTTTTGAATATTACTTGCAAAAACATGGCGGTAAGATGCTTTTCCAGTGTAATCTGAAGAGTGCCTTCCTAGAGGAGATTGTGCAAATTTGGTCGAATATCAATTATACCGACGAGGAGCAGGATTTCGGTAATTCATGCATTTGGTACAATTCGTTGATAAGGATTGACCACCGCCCCTTCTTCTACCAATCATGGTTTAATGCAGAGGTAAAGTTGGTTAAGGATTTAATGGATACTGATGGTACTTTCCTAAAATATAATGCCTTCCTATCGAAATATAGCATTAAGACCAATTTTCTTAGCTATCATGCTGTTTTATCAGCTTTAAGAAGTTACAAAGAGACCTTTTCTCCACATCTTAAGAGCTCCTGCCTGATAGCATTGAGAATCTTGCGACAGCGACTATTTTGGCACATTGTTCATAATTTGCCTCAAGATACCCTTTGGTGAACTATTTTCAAAAATCATAATTTTAAGTTCCAGCGCTTTTTTTACTTTCGAAAAAAATTTAAAAAGTTTGAAAATGTGGTCAAAGTGCGTTTTCCGCCCAATGGAATGCCCCAAATAACACGGAAAGACGAAGAGTTCGTAAAGTCTTGAAATTCAAGCAATTATC
>JAEMWC010000008.1:25000-62500 GCA_016490735.1 Pachyseris speciosa
GCGTTTTTAGGATGGCTTGAAAATTCAGAATATTAGAGCATTTGACATATTTATTACATTAGATGTAAAGAGAATAACTTTTCTATACCTGAGTAAAATTTAACAATAATTGCTTGAATTTCAAGACTTTACGAACTCTTCGTCTTTCCGTGTTATTTGGGGCATTCCATTGGGCGGAAAACGCACTTTGACCACATTTTCAAACTTTTGAAATTTTTTCGAAAATAAAAAAGGGCTGGAACTTAAAATTATGATTTTTGAAAATAGTTCACCAAAGGGTATCTTGAGGCAAATTATGAACAATGTGCCAAAATAGTCGCTGTCGCAAGATTCTCAATGCTATCAGGCAGGAGCTCTTAACAAACTGGAGAAAAAAGTAGAAGAGCCAAAACCCTCATTTACAGATGTGAAATGTAAGAAAATCTACAACATGCTTATTCAAAAGAAGGTTTCCCACCAACACAAAGCCAAATAAAATGGTTAGCTGAGGATGCTCTACTGGATTCCTTTCCTGTTAATTGGAAGCAAACCTATTCCTTGCCCTTTTTATGTACGGAAGAAGCAAAACTTAGGATTTTTCAATTTTAGTTTCTCCAACGGAAAATCGCAACTAACGACTTTCTTTACAGAATTGGGATCCTCCCGACTAACCTCTGCATGTTTTGCGGAGAAGTCCCAGAAACTATCGTGCATCTTTTTTGGAACTGCGAATACAGCCAACTCTTTTGGAAAGAGGTCCTGGCATGGATAAAAGACAAGCTTTTTCAGTCTGAGGGTCACTCTCTTTCCTGCCCCATCTGCCTCGGTTTTGTGAGTGAATCTCCTGATCCACTGGTTCAACATCTTCTTCTTATTGCTCGACACTATATATATACTTGTAAACTTAAAAATACGACTCCAGCGCTGACGGTTATAAACAGCGCCCGAATAGAGAAAAGGTTTGCTTTTGAGACAAATGCCCTCGTCGTATTTGAAACGAAATGGTCTCGGCTGGGTTCCTTCCTCTCTTTCAGACTGTAGTTTGCAATCTCTTTTGGAGGTTTAGATGTGGAAAAAAGCAGTGTCTGGGAGGGGGATGTAACATGGGTAAGTAATGCAGTAACGTGTCAAATGAGTTGTAGTATGTAATATAAGTAAATGTTTCTAAATGTAAGTAGTATGCACCTGTGTCAAAGTGAGATGTACTTTAGAGTGAACATTGTAGTAGAATTTATGTAAAAGTATCTAGTCTTTCCGTAGTAATGTAAGTGATAAGTGAAACGGAATAAATAAAGAGTAAAAAACGTGGCCCAAAGCTAACCTAATCAAATTAAATCGAATACTTGTCTCTTATATTACAAGTCAGCCCTGATTTGAGATTGGCACTAACCCAAAGCTAACCTAATGAAATTACATACTTGTCACTCACAAGCTACATCTGATTTAAAATTGACACAAATAATGTAATAGATAGGACTTAAAACTGCTTAAAGAAGGTGCATGCATGATGTTCGATGGAACACCATTCCAGTCTGTTATGTAGCGATTAAAAAAAGGAAAGCTAAAGGCCATATATATATTTAGCCAGACCAAGCCTAGAATCGGAGCTGCACAATCTCACCGAGCAACTTCGCATGGCTTTATTTGGGCCCGCGCGTTTAATTTGTCAGGTCCAAAACAATTGAACAGCAGCACGGAAAACGAAGAGTTTTCGATAGCAAACGTTTGCAAAAAAGACAGACATTCTTGAGTCCTAACTACTTTCAGATGAAAGCGTAAAGGAATTCAGAACGCCGATTAAAAAAAAAAACACTACAAGCGAACAAAGTGCAATGCGAGTGTTTGCTCGAAGAAGGAGAAGCTGGGGATATTAAACAAGACTAGCTAGTAATAAAAATAGCTTGTACTGATTAAGCTAGAAAAATTGGTATTTATTTTGACATAAATGCCCTTAGAAAAGAAAGTTAAGGGTACAAAAAGATCGTTTACAGCAGTCAACAGGAATTGACCGCGGTTCAGAAACAACAGAACAACAAACATATTACGAGAAAACAAAGCACAATACAAATAATATTTCTTCGAAGATTCTTGGAGAACGTGGAGAAATTAGACAAGTAACAAAAATATCTTGTATTAAGCCAGCAAAACTGTTTAGCAATTTTGACATAAATGTCCGTAGAAAAAATAAAAAAAGAGGTCCGCACCTGATCGTTTAGAGCAGTCAACAGAAATCACTGTGGCAGCAATCACTCGAACGCGACAGATTACCAAATCACAAGAACATTTCTCTCCCAGATCTGTCCACTATAAAATTTATCAAAGCCAGCCAGCCAGTTAACCCACTTCGCTGTTTTTAAAATCGAAACGCTGATTCTTACCGGTTCAAACAAATTAAAACGAAATGTTTATAGACGGCGAAACGTAATTGTTGTTTACAGGCCGCTTTCGACGAAGATCTCTAAAACGTTTTTCAAATGACGAGTGAATCGCGCTGGTTTTTGTCCTTTTGACAGCATATTGACAACTTTATGTCAGATTTTGAGACGTGCACATGCACTTGCATTTGATCGGCTTTTTCTTTTTTACTAGAGCTTGAGTTTCCGCCTTTAATCCTTAATTTTACGAGGACTCGTTGCGATTACGTGTTAATAAGAAAAGGGCAATAGTTTCTTAACGCTGTTGAGGCACCGAGGTTGAAACAGTCAGCTGAGCCTAGTAAAAACACTCGTTCGCTTTGCAAAGAAAACAACCTAACAAAACAAACAAACAATTCAACTACTTCTTCGCGTCCAAAACGAGACGAGTACAGATGATTGTTATTTATATCCATTCAAGAGAAAAATACAAGTTTCATTCCTGAACAAAAGTAACAACGATTAAACCAAATGTTAAGCTTTTATTTATTTAATTTACCTCACTGTCCTGTGTTGTAAAAACAAGCATCCGCAAAAATAGCAAACGGTTTGTCCAAAGAAAGGGCTTCTTCCAGAGAGTTTGAGCTACTCGTTCATCCCATTAATACCGGTGAACTGTTAAGTGATCTTTCTTGGTAAGATGCAAGATGCCGCGGTAAGATGAAAGCCCTTGAAGCGTTGAATTATACTGTTTTCAACCGCACAATCGATCCAAGTTTGAAGCTTTTCCCGAGAAAAATCTTTCGCTCTTCCATTCATCACTTGAAAATTCACCTTCCGAAATATCTTTTGACAAGTTCTTGAGTTTTATGCTTTTTACGCGAATTTAAAGACAAACTTCGATCGAAGAAGATTAGGTTGTTTTGCTCAAAATGGAGAAACCAACTGAATGTGAAATTATGAGCCGCAGAAAGCGCGCGAAAAATTTAAAAGCCTTGATTTGAATTGGTTGTCCCACACCTATCTTGAACCTGCGATCAAATCAAAAGCAAGTACCTGGTCAGCAGTCAACTTAAAAAAAAAACAGCTGACCTCAATGAGGTCTTAACTTGAGCCTGCGATATGGTCACGTGACACTGGTCAGCGGATACCTGGTTTTGACAGGTGTCAATTGGCTATAAGATGGATGCCAGTATCAAAGCAGTACGCCGTAAACTAGCTGGTCAGGTGGGCCAGGTGGAGTTTTGCCGCCATGTTGGATTATTATGATTATTATTAGGATATTATTAATTATTGTGCGATTCCGTCGTCGTTTTTGTCGTCGTCGTGCGGTCGCGCGCACGAGCGATACCGCTAGCCATTTTTTACCATGAGAAAAGCAGTTAACGGGTTTCTATAGGTATGGTGCTCGTTTGGCGGCCCTTCGGGCCGCCGGAGCTCCGCTAATATATGACGTTTGGAATCCAAGAAAATGTGAAACGAATACAGCTATAAACGTGGCGTCGATGGAGATTTACGTTTAACATCAGCCAGGGAAAAGTAAGTAAAGAAGACAGTAATAACTTATAACGCTAAGTATTTTAATTACTTTTCGGTCAGTGCTAGTTATTAACACTCGTTACAACAACATTTCTAGTACATTTCTAGTACACAAATTATTACCAGTAGTTTCACTAGCAACCTTTGTGGTTTCCCAGGTACCATGGTATGGAATCCTAAAAGTATGGGTTCCCGAGTCTCCACTGATTAAAATCAGTAGGTAAAGGGGGATTTTTGTGTGTGCAAGGGAAGGTGGTTGTGAGCAGAAAATAAGATCATTAGTAAAATAGTTAGCTTTGTAAGGGGTTATATTGAACGAGAGACCTCTGCAACGCAGCACTCTCAAGCTCAACAATTAGTGTTAAAGTAACAAAACCAACTAAAACCTAGCAGAAATGTTAGATTAAAATTCCAGAGAAAGCCACATCGAGGGAGTAATTTGGTGAGGGGCAAAACATGTGAGGGGATTAGGGTTAGCTGACTATTGGAAATGGAGAATGGGGAATTCCGTATAATTTTATAGGGATTAGGACTAGTAGTTTTAAATAGAGGGGTGAAGAAAATAAAATAAATAGAGGGAATTTGGGAGGTGGAAACTCATTATAGGGATTAGGGTTATATTGAGCGAGAGACCTCTTCAATACAGCACTCTCGAACTCAATTTGATGTACATTATGATAATGATGAGTATTACAGTCAGGGACAGGGTTAGCTAGACATGGGGAGGGGGAAATTCCCTTTTGAAGGATTAGACCTCTTTAGTTTGGGGAGGGGCAAGGCTCTTTAGGGTTAGCTAATTCAGGGGAAGGGAACGTCCTGTGTACGGTTAGGCCTATTGAGTTTGGTGAGGGGCAATGCTGATTAGGGTTAGCTAAATTTTGGGGAGGGGAAACCCTTTATACGGATTAGGCCTATTTAGTTTGGGGAGGGGCAAGGCTGTTTAGGGTTAGCTAATTTTGGGGAAGGAAACACCCTGTATACGGATAAGGCCTATACAGTTTGGGGAGGGGCAAGGCTGTTTAGGGTTAGCTAATTTTGTGCAGGGGGGAACTCTGTACAAGGATTAGGACTGTTTATGTAGGGGAGGGGCAATGCTGTTTAGGGTTAGCTAACTTTGGGGTAGGGGGAACTCTGTATACGGATTAGGCCTATCTGGTTTAGGGAAGGGCAATGCTGATAAGGGTTAGCTAATTTTGGGGTAGGGGGAACTCTGTATACGGATTAGGCCTATTTAGTTTGGGGAGGGGCAATGCTGATTAACAAATGGTAAACGGATCAGCGTGCACTATTGAGTTATGGTGCACGCGGGGGGTTGCTAAGCACGAGAGAAGCGTAAGAGTCGCTCGAGGCGTAGCCGAGAGCGACTCTAGCTTCTTGAGTGCTTAGCATACCTCCCAAGTGCATCCATAACTCAATAGTGCACGCCGATCCGTTTACCATTTGTTTTATAACATACACTGTAACATAACATAAGCATCGTAGAGAAAGCAAAGTCCCATTTTATTGCACTAACTAACATGACCAAGAAAAAGAGGCGCGCGAAACTTCATTCACAGAAATTGCAACGGCTTAATACTTCGGTAGACACTACGACGATTGAAACGATACAAATTTCGTAAAATCTCGCCCCCAAAAAGCGAAATTTTAGTTTATAAACAGCGCACACGTCAACAGCGTTCACCCATGGGCAAATAGTAAATGGTTAATTGACCAATCAGAGCGCGCGCTTTTCTTTAGTTATGTTATAATTAGGGTTAGCTAATTTTGGGGAGGGAAATTACCTGCATACGGATTAGGCCTATTTAGTTTAGGGTAAATTAATTGAGTTTAGGGGAAATGCTTGATTAGGGAGAAGTTGAAACTATATACGGGGTTAGCTGGCTTTTGGGAAGAGAGAAGTAACGTGTATAATTCATTTCTCATAGGCAGATGTAGATTACAAAAGAAAAGAAAGGAAAAGTGAAAGAAAATTTAGATTACAGTAAAGAAGAGTTTCCGGCCGGAAAGTTGAAAAGGATGCATCGGCAGCAAGGCTCCTTGTAGCTGTGAGTCTTCAGGTGCAAAGCACAACTGGGCGAGAATGTTTCAACCCGGTACCAGGTCAATGCCCGACATCCTCTGTGCCGAGTCCTTGTGGAGGAAAACACGAGAGGGAAGATACGAAAGTAGTTTCTAGAGGGGTGGAAAACCAGGAGAAATTAACATGCGTATACACGACCGACATTATGTAAATGGTTTCGGTATGTAATTAAAAGGAAACGAGAAAATAAAAAAGAAACAATAAACTACATATATCGTGACTGCGTAGCATGAAGTCAATATACCAAGGGGAAGAAAAATGTGGGGTAAAGGAGTAATAGAGAAAAAGGAGAAATAAAAACTTACGTAGTATTCCGTTCTTGATGTCGCAATTGCAATACGTAGTTAAAAAACTGTGAGCTAAATTGCCTCCACGCCAAAAAGGCAGATTAAATCTTTAAAAATGGTGCGGCCGTCCTGAGAAAAAAAATAATAAAAACTTTTAAAGCTGACGCCAGAGATGGCGCGAGCCAATGACGTTTTTGTGTGATGCGCGCAAAGATTCTGGGATCGTAACGCTGTGGAATACTGTTTGGCCATGAGGTTTTCTGCCTGTCGTAGATGAGGATGTCTGGAAATTTTTTGCCGATGGTGGGGTGAACAGTTAGATCGTATAGATTTAAGTGCTGAAATGTCTAATAAGTCGAGATGACGCTTCTGGGGCAAACTTAGGGTCAAAGGAGAACGAAAAATTGTTGAAAGGATTGTAGAAGATGTGCTACCGCACGTCAGGCGAACACATGTACAGCAAAGTCAAGATTCCGTTCCGAGGTAAGCCCAAATGCTGGGAAAACCATGGTATTTATTAGTAATCTCAATAAGAACAGAATAATTTAAGTTTGTCGAAAAGAAAATTGCGACCGAAACGCATATAAAGTAATATTGCAGCGTTAAGGTGTGAAAGAGTGTACTTACAATGAAATTTACTAAGCATTGAAAATAGTAAAATTACTGTAACGAAGACTAAAGTTTAAGCTAAGTTCATAAGTTTATCTTAAAAATAAAATTATATGCAATTAAAAGCTTATATGTAAATTTCTCACAAACAGTCCAGCCACAGTCCAAAATTATGTACAAATAATAAGATACTGTAGTGCAAATACAACGGAATTTGCACAAGTTGATACAAAAATTACGTGAACTCTGCTTAACGAAAGGCATCTGCATCTTATCTTTGTTACCGCTAAAAAAACAAATAAGTTTTGACACTAATATTAACGATTGTATTAGAAGTAAGACAAAAATGAAACAATTTGATGATTGATCAGATCTGGATCTTAATGCTTAAAAATTTATGAAATACTAGACGCTGGTATTTACAAAATTATTGCTTTGAAACATAAGAAGATGAAATAATTTAATAATTGATATAATCATACAATGGTAAGGCTAGTTAGAATGGGAAGTGGTAGCAAGAACCAATTTGTGGTGTAATGTTTTTTTTGTAAGTAGCAGTGTGTGGAGTTTGGTAGAGTTGCAGTAAGTCTTAGAAAGTTTGGGGATATGATGTGTGTGATATTTTTGTAGGATTTTTTGTACGATTTTGTCTGTGCGGATGTGTTTGTTGTATTTTGTCCGGTAGTAAATTGTCATGTTATTGTTGTTGTTATTTTTCTGTCGTAGTCTTTTGGTTTTCAGTCGTTTGTGTGTACAAAAAGAAAGCCAACGGAAAGAAAAGTCAGTGATCAGTTTGTCAGGGTAGTCTAGTTTGTTTAATCTAAGTCGAAAAAGGTTGTTGATGTGTTTGTAATCGTTTATCGTCTTGGACAGTCGACTGCAGCGGGTTGTTTCCGTGTTAATTATGCCAGAAAAAATGTCACGTGGGTGATTGGATGAGAAATGAGGGTACATGTATTTGTGGTGTGGTTTTTGAAAAACATGATAATGAACTTTGTGATACCTGATAGTATGATGGTTTAGTGAGATGGTGAGGTCTAGATAGTTGACGGAGTGTGAGCTGGATGAGAAAGTGATTGCAATTTGTGTGGGATAAGCTGCACAAAGTTTAGAAATTATGTCATTAATGTTAGCTTTGTTAGTAAGCATAAACCCATCATCTATGTAGCGGCAAAAAATAAAAATGCTGTTAGGGTTACAGTTATGGTTAGTAAAAAAACTGAACTCGCTTAAAAGCAAAACAAGGTCAGCACTTTGGCGACTGTGGTAACTTCCCATAGCGACGCCCTTAATCTGTTGAAAAAAAGAATTGCCAACCTTGAAGAAATTACGTTGGTTAATAAAATTGTTAAGGTTAAACAAATTGTCCGTATAAAGATTAGGCAAATTAAGTAGCTTGCAGCTGGTGATGATGGCTTGTATGGTGTCGTGATATGAAATGTTGGTGTATAATGAAGTGAAGTCGAATGTAGTAAGTGAGTAGTTGTCAATGTCTGTAATTTTAATGTTTTGTAGTTTATCTATTAGGTCAGTTGAGTTGTAAATCAAAGGAAAAGGGATGTTGTTTGTGTCATAAAAAGTTTTCAGTTGTAAAATGATATTGTCAAGTTCTTGTCCAAGTAGTCGTGAGGGGTTAGAAGTAATCCATGAGTGTGCAGTAATAATCGGTCGTCCAGTAAGTTTAGTCATGTCAGATGGAGAGGCAGTTTGCTGTAGTTTGTGTACTTTTGGTAAGAGTTTCATAAAAGGTAATTGTAGGAGTTTTCCGTTGGTACAGTATAATAGTTGCCGTTCTTGTGGGTCTGTCAAAAAATCTGTTTTAAATGTTGACGTTAGTTTTTTCAGTAGGGAGTTGGAGCGTTTGGTTAAAGTTGTCAAATTAAAATTGTCAATACGTCGGTACGTCTCTTTGTCAGAAAGCTGTCTGTTATATTCAGTTGAATAAAGGGGATTAGTTTCTAAAGAAACTGTGGTGCTGCGTCGGTGGGGAAGTGAGACACGAAAATTTGGTTTATCAACGGAGTTGATAATGTAAATTGACCACCGTACAGGGATTCGATTAGCTGACGTTTCGAGCGTTAGCCCTTCGTCGGAGCGAATCCGAAGGGCGAACGCTCGAAACGTCAGCTAATCGAATCCCTGTACGGTGGTCAATTTACATTATCAACTCCGTTGATAAACCAAATTTTCGTGTTATATTCAGTTGTATACCATGAGATGGGTAAAAGTGCCCATCCCATGTTTTTGTCGGTCATTGTCAATATCTATCTATCTATCTTCCTGTACGGCAACCCCTCTGAGGAGGATTATTTGCCGGGCCGTCAGTAAATAAAATACATATGTGAAAATGACTAATAATAAATAAATAAATAAATAAATAAGTAAGTAAGTAAGTAAGTAAGTAAGTAAATAAATAATTAAATAAACCCTATTTATATAACATCGTTATTGTCTTGTAGGTGTTGGATGTAAGTTGATTGCTCTGGGGTAATGTTTGTTTGATGTGTGTGCAATAGTGTTTGCAAGTTTGTAGGTTGTAGGAATTCTTTGGTGTACGCAGTTGCGTTGTGGACATAATCGACAATGTGCAAGTTGAAATGTGGTTTGTTAAGTTCTTGCTTGAGTAATGCGTGCGGTTTTTGGTTAGAATAGGGTTTAAAACGATGATTAATTTTATGAGTTTTTTGTTTGCCAGTAGAAGAGTTCTGTTTCTTGATAATGGTACAGAGTGCTTGGTTGACTTCAGAGGTAACAGAGGTTTGCAAGGATCTTGAGTTGGAAGTAGTAAGGGTAGGAATGAAATTAGTGCCTTTGTTAAGTAGGTTTTTGAGTTCTTGTGGAAAATCAGAATTAGTAAAATTATGTATCTTGTCAAGGTTGCTGAGCTTTTGTTGTTTCTGTGAGATTTGCTGTTTGCGTAGGAGCTTTTCTTGAGATTCCAGGATGTTAGCTAGGTTATCAGGGCAGAGCGAGTAGCGTTCACGAAAGTAAATGTTGAAAGTTCGGAGATTAGAGTTAAGATTATTGAGCCTTTTTTGAAGAATGTGTCCATGGTTATGGTTAATCTTGATTAACTTTGTAGTCTTGATCTTGTGTTCTTTAAGTTCTGAGTTTTTTTAAGGAATTGATGCGTTTTGATGCTGCTGATTTTCTTGTTTTAAGGTTGTAATAGAGTTTTCAATTTCAGATGTAGTTGATGAAGCGCTGGTAGATGTGGTGGTAGATTTGATAGAAGATTGCTTGTTTTTGAAGGTGGAAGTGAAAAGTGTGGCTTGTAAATTGTGAATTGAGGCTTGGTTCTGCTCTTGGATGGAATAAAGTCTGTGTATGGTGAAGAGTTTCTTTTTCTGCTGTAGTTTGAGAAGTGGAGTCCTTAATACTTTCCAGGTCCATTGGCGTTTTGTTGACGTTCTTTTGAAAGGTCGTTTTTGCTGCTTGTTCAGGTTCTTTGCTTTCTTCTTTTGGCGGTACTTTGCTTTTCGCCGTCTATTTCGTTCATTTTTCTTGGCACCATTGGCATGATTACCAGTATGTCTAGTCATATTTTCTAAAATAATGACAGAGAAGGATGTGGAGTCATAAATATTTTGATAATTTTATTTGGGGATAAAGAATGGGATTTGTTATAAGTTATTTAATCTAACCGATATATTTAAAAGGACTAAACCGTCCAGGTATAATTGAAAATGGACTGATAACAGGATATAAAATGGTCTAAATTAAAATGTACAAAGTCAAACATAAGGCAGACTAAGAGAGAATGGACAATGGACAAGACATAACCCCCCCCCCCCCCCCTGAGGCTGGCTCTGCATTAAATTGAGATGTGTTAGTATCAAAACCATAAAAAAGAACAAAATAACCTGTGGTGATGGAAATGTATGGACACCTGTACCATGCAAAGTGTTGACTAGGATAAAAAATGTATCCCTACTGTAGATACACCATAATGTGTTAAAATCAGTTTCAGTAGTTTCACTAGCAACCTTTGTGGTTTCCCAGGTACCATGGTATGGAATCCCAAAAGTATGGGTTCCCGAGTCTCCACTGATTAAAATCAGTAGGTAAAGGGGGATTTTTGCGTGTGCAAGGGAAGGTGGTTGTGAGCAGAAAATAAGATCATTAGTAAAATAGTTAGCTTTGTAAGGGGTTATATTGAACGAGAGACCTCTGCAACGCAGCACTCTCAAGCTCAACAATTAGTGTTAAAGTAACAAAACCAACTAAAACCTAGCAGAAATGTTAGATTAAAATTCCAGAGAAAGCCACATCGAGGGAGTAATTTGGTGAGGGGCAAAACATGTGAGGGGATTAGGGTTAGCTGACTATTGGAAATGGAGAATGGGGAATTCCGTATAATTTTATAGGGATTAGGACTAGTAGTTTTAAATAGAGGGGTGAAGAAAATAAAATAAATAGAGGGAATTTGGGAGGTGGAAACTCATTATAGGGATTAGGGTTATATTGAGCGAGAGACCTCTTCAATACAGCACTCTCGAACTCAATTTGATGTACATTATGATAATGATGAGTATTACAGTCAGGGACAGGGTTAGCTAGACATGGGGGAGGGGGAAATTCCCTTTTGAAGGATTAGACCTATTCAGTTTGGGGAGGGGCAAGGCTCTTTAGGGTTAGCTAATTTAGGGGAAGGGAACGTCCTGTGTACGGTTAGGCCTATTGAGTTTGGTGAGGGGCAAAGCTGATTAGGGTTAGCTAAATTTTGGGGAGGGGAAACCCTGTATACGGATTAGGCCTATTTAGTTTGGGGAGGGGCAAGGCTGTTTAGGGTTAGCTAATTTTGGGGGAGGGGAAACCCTGTATACGGATTAGGCCTATTTAGTTTGGGGAGGGGCAAGAATCTGGAAAGTTCTTATACGGAATATTTCTAGCACATTCAGTAGGCATAATCATTTCATTTTCAACAACAACAGGAAGCAGAGGCGGCATTTGTCTGTATTTAGAATGAACAAGGAGAAGTTCAGTTTTATCATCATTTAATTGTCAGTCAATTGTAATAAAACTGTCAGTCAACACTCGAAATTTATTTTCATTAAGGGAAGGTACGTTTTATATTGGGGGGGACGTAGTATATCGTAGTATATCGTAGTATATCCTTCCCCATCTTCAAGTATTAACCTTAAAATCATACGCCACGCGATTATCTGGCTTGTGCGCAGATGGAGTAACCAGAAAGCGGTTATGTGATTAAGACTTTCGCAAAGTAATTTCAATTGTCCGATTTTCTTTATTTCCTCTTTGTCTGGACAACAAATCCTGTAGTATTATTTGACCTGAGCGAGACATTTTATTGTCAACTTAGAACAGGGCCCGACCCTGTTTTGTCGAAAAGAGTGGTGAAGATTTTCCCTAGAAAGGGTTTTTTCTTCTTTCAAAATAAAAAGAGTAGAGTATAGAACACAGCCAAGTTACGCTGGTTATCTAATAAAGTAAACTGATAATATGACTTAACACAACTGTTCTTGAATACTCAAGCCTTTTTTTCTGGAGGTAAATCTTTGTTTGTAGCACCTTAGCCTGTCCATGGAATGAGAATAAAAGCTAATAAGAATGACGCTATTCTCCTCAAACTGTTACTACAGTTTCCTTTTATCTTCGGTTTTGAATACAGTACAGAATACCCATCACGCCAAGTTTCATTGAAACGTTCGCACAGATAGTCGTATTATTTCAAGCTACGGCTCCTATGGCTTCCCCATTATTCAACTCAAAAACGGTAGACAACAAAAAAGGGATGGCTGGGTCTAGTTTGGACTTGACAGGACGGGACGTCATATTCGCAACCCGGGAAAACAAAAGTGGCTACTTAAGTATGCAATCTTCAAGGAGCAAGACATCGTCAAAGTATTTTTCTTGAGTTAGCATCTTAAACGTAACTCCAAAGCACTGTGTAGTAAAAGATTACGATCAAGTATTCAATATCGATGCAAAACATTCAATCCTGAGGATACGTTTAGCGAACGCCGCACAAGTACACGAAGACGCTATTCTCCCTCTCTTACTTTCCAATGCGTTTTAGTTGACATAATAAGCTAACATTGAAGTATCTATATACTTACATTCTGGATATTCTTCTTCTCCAAAGTCAAACTTTACATTGTCACCGATTAGTAGGAAAGGAGCCCAGTGCTTCATGTAGCAAAACCTCTCTGAAGCTTGAAGAGATTTCATAGCGTGGTGAACAGCAGCACATGTGCTTTTTCCTTCTCTTAGCTGTTGATAGAAGCTTGTCATGAACTCCATTGTGGCCTCATCATCAATTGCCCATAGTGATACTAAAACAGAACGAGCACCAGCACACAGGAAGGCCCGTGCTATGCCGACCACACCCTCGGATTCTAACACCTTTCCTCGACCACTATGACAGCAACTTAAGACCACAAGGCTAGCTCGAAGACGCACTTCTCGCACATCTGATATTTTCAGCACGTAGTGTTCTTTCCCCGGGAATGCAGTCTTCCAGCCAGGACTTGGAGCTAGGGCAATCTCTCCAGTTTTCTTATCTCCATGGGCAGCAATGTGAACCAAACCAACTGACTTTAAACGGTTTAGAACCTCAGCTTTGGTTGCCATATTTCCGATGAGTGGTGGGGTCTTAAGAAGTTTGCCAATCATTTCTACTTCTTTTCTCGCGCAGGGCAACTCACGTAACGGCTTTCGAATTGCTTTGGTACATGGATCTCCTACTAAAAGTGCCCCACGCCTACTGTGGAAGTCCGCAGGTACATCTGCCAGCAGCTTTAAACTTGTCAGCGAGGGAACCGTGCGGATTCTGATAGATTTGCTTAGTGCGCACCATGGAGCCAAACACAACGGACCATCTGGGACCACGATTAGCTCGTCACTTTGGAGCAGATCCAAAATGGGACTGATAATTAAGTCATGCAATTGCTGTAAAGGGTTCTCGGCACACTTGGATGGCCCATTACTTTCTTCATCGCCTTCTCTAGTGGATGGCGGACGACTACTCAAGTCGTCCAGTGTGCGGTTCTCGCATCTAACACCGACACCAGCTCCAATTTCTTTTAGAGCGGCCTCTAACAAGATGGAAATTGCATCTTCGTCTTTATTCTCGCCTCTGATTTTCCCGCAACGAAACGTAACTTCGTTGCCTCTTTCTAGAAACCAAATATTCACTGTCTCTCCTCCTGTAGCAAGGAAAGCTACTGGCGTAGACACTTCTCTTAAGACGTAAGAAATTGTCTCTTTCGTGTCAAGTTCCGCTGATAGACGAGTGCTCAGGCCGTATTGCATCTTCAAGGCATCCATAAGACCCTGAGCTCGTCCATGTTCAGCGGCACACAAGGCTTCATAACTATTACCCACTTTTAAAAATGTCCTCCACAACATAGTATAAACATTGTGATAGAGTTCACGAAAGCTTAATTTCCATGTCTCCTCAGATTGTAGGCTTCCTCTTATGTTACTCAACACTTGTACGCTAGACTGGTACAATCCTATAGCTTTAAGAACATCGCCTAAGTCGTAATAAGCATTGCCGAGATTGCCATAGGCAGTACCTTCTCCTGCTTGATCGCCCACTTCTTTGGCAATCTGTAAATGTAGCCCATGGTACTCTATCGCCTTTTGGAAGTCACCAAGTGATCGATAAGCACTGCCAAGATTGCCATAGGCACGCCCTTCTCCTGCTCGATCGCCCACTTCTTTGGCAATCTGTAAATGTAGCCCATGGTACTCTATCCCCTTTTGGAAGTCACCAAGTGACCAATAAGCAATGCCGAGATTGCCATAGGCAGTACCTTCTCCTGCTCGATCGCCCACTTCTTTAGCAATCTGTAAATGTAGCCCAGGGTACTCTATCGCCTTTTGGAAGTCACCAATTGACCGATAAGCATTGCCGAGATTGCCATAGGCACCACCTTCTCCTGCTCGATCGCCCACTTCTTTGGCAATCTCTAAAAGTAGCCCGTAGTACTCTATCGCCTTTTGGAAGTCACCAAGTGATGAATAAGCATTGCCGAGATTACCACAGGCACCACCTTCTCCTGCTCGATCGCCCACTTCTTTGGCAATCTGTAAACATAGCCCGTGGTACTCTATCGCCTTTTGGAAGTCACCAAGTGACCGATAAGCATTGCCGAGATTGCCATAGGCACGCTCTTCTCCTGCTCGATCGCCCACTTCTTTGGCAATCTGTAAACGTAGCCCATGGTACTCTATCGCCTTTTGGAAGTCAGCAAGTGAACAATAAGCATTCCCGAGATTGCCATAGGCACCACCTTCTCCTGCTCGATCGCCCACTTCTTTGGCAATCTGTAAACGTAGCCCATGGTACTCTATCGCCTTTTGGAAGTCAGCAAGTGAACAATAAGCATTCCCGAGATTGCCATAGGCACCACCTTCTCCTGCTCGATCGCCCACTTCTTTGGCAATCTGTAAATGTAGCCCGTGGTACTCTATCGCCTTTTGGAAGTCACCAAGTGACCAATAAGCATTGCCGAGATTGCCATAGGCACGCCCTTCTCCTGCTCGATCGCCCACTTCTTTGGCAATCTGTAAATGTAGCCCATGGTACTCTATCCCCTTTTGGAAGTCACCAAGAGACTGATAAGCACTGCCGAGACTGCCATAGGCAGTACCTTCTCCTGCTCGATCGCCCACTTCTTTGGCAATCTGTAAATGTAGCCCATGGTACTCTATCGCCTTTTGGAAGTCACCAAGTGACCAATAAGCATTGCCGAGATTGCCATAGGCAGCACCTTCTCCTGCTCGATCGCCCACTTCTTTGGCAATATCTAAAAGTAGCCCATGGTACTCTATCGCCTTTTGGAAGTCACCAAGTGACCAATAAGCATTGCCGAGATTGCCATAGGCAGTACCTTCTCCTGGTCGATCGCCCACTTCTTTGGCAATCTGTAAATGTAGCCCATGGTACTCTATCGCCTTTTGGAAGTCACCAAGTGACCGATAAGCATTGCCGAGATTGCCATAGGCACCACCTTCTCCTGCTCGATTGCCCACTTCTTTGGCAATCATTAAATGTAGCCCATGGTACTCTATCGCCTTTTGGAAGTCACCAAGTGACCGATAAGCATTCCCGAGATTGCCATAGGCAGTACCTTCTCCTGCTCGATCGCCCATTTCTTTGGCAATCTGTAAATCTAGCCCATGGTACTCCATCGCCTTTTGGAAGTCACCAAGTGACTGATAAGCATTGCCGAGATTGCCATAGGCACGCCCTTCTCCTGCTCGATGGCCCACTTCTTTGGCAATCTGTAAATCTAGCCCATGGTACTCTATCGCCTTTTGGAAGTCACCAAGTGACCGATAAGCATTGCCGAGATTGCCATAGGCACCACCTTCTCCTGCTCGATCGCCTACTTCTTTGGCAATCTGTAAATGTAACCCATGGTACTCTATCGCCTTTTGGAAGTCACCAAGTGACTGATAAGCATTGCCGAGATTGCCATAGGCACCACCTTCTCCTGCTCGATCGCCTACTTTTTTGGCAATCTGTAAATGTAACCCATGATACTCTATCGCCTTTTGGAAGTCACCAAGTGCCTGATAAGCATTGCCGAGATTGCCATAGGCACCACCTTCTCCTGCTCGATCACCCACTTGTTTGGCAATCTGTAAATGTAGCCCATGGTACTCTATCGCCTTTTGGAAGTCACCAAGTGACTGATAAGCATTGCCGAGATTGCCATAGCAACGCCCTTTACTTGAACGATCGTCGTTTCCTTTGGCAAGATTCAGTCGTTTTTCTAGTTGTTCTATAACGTTTTTCTTTCGATCGGCCATTTACGTCTTGGAGTCCCTGTGAAAAGATAGTTTTCTTGTTAAAGTAAATTATAGGACTTACCGCTAAGCAATATATCCTTTTATAGGGTTTGCTGGAATTTGGGGGAAACATGCAGTGAAAAATAATTAATTATAACAAAACATGAATATCGTCTCAGTCATACACGTTAAATGAATATAATAAATAACCAGATAAATAAATGAATTGAAAGAAATATGTGTAGGACAGAAAGCCCAGTGATGGGAGGACAAAATGTACATCATTGTTGGTAATGATAGAAAGAGACGGTATAGGTTCGGAGATTTCAGTTGAGATGAATTCCTCAATTCCTGTGCCCTAAACGTTAAGATTTTTCTGCTGAAGGCGTATATTGCTAATAGGTGGTACAGGTAGGCATTCATAGATTGTGCTCCTGAAAGAAGCATATTGTTCTGAAATTGTGCCAAAGATGATGCTAGTTTTTTGGAAATATGCTTTTATTGGCACAAATCACACCACATTTCGGTCAATCGTTGATACCTAAGTCAAGCCTTCGGCATTAACAGACTTTTCACAAATACCAGGCCACTGGCCGGTAGAAAAGACCTTTTTAGGATAACCTAAAATATGGTTCTTCATTCAAGTTAGAAACAAAGCAACACGTTTCGTAACTAGCAATGAAAACGTAAAGCTTGTGGATTGTGGCTGGAGTGACAAGGATACTTCACAAATTAATGTGATCAAGTAAGCTGAAGCCACTCAAAAGGCGCTAAGGCCACAAAGGCACTGTGGCCTTAGTGCCTTTTGAGTTGCTTCAGCTTACTTGATCACATTAATTTGTGAAGTATCCTTGTCACTCCAGCCACATCCCACAAGCTTTACGTTTTCATTGCTTGTTTTATTGATATGTGGGTACTTGAACCTGAGCATTAGCTAGCTCAGGTGTTGGAGTAACTTAAATCATGATGGTTTTTAATACGAATTTTAAAGAAAACCCATCCATCGTAACGGTCAGCTGCAAATTGATTGCCACATAAGTGGGCAGTACCAGGAATCCAGTCGTCATATCTTTCCTCTAGTACAAATGCTATCCACTTGCGGCTCACCATCTACGCCTGGAAGCTGGTGTAGACTAACTTTAGCTGCGTTTGTGTTATTTCGGAACATTAGGGCACAATGCTTAAAAAGTCCTCAAAGCATGCTCATTCATTTATGCTCATTCATCGGCAAAGTACTATCCTGCAGTTCTTTGTTCTCTGCTGCTATACATGCTTCAATTATACTTGTTTCTTTCATGTTTTCATTTGGGGAATTTTTCCTGGCAGACAAAAGTTCGATAGGAATCCTAATCAACGAGGAAAAGAGAGGAGCGGCCGAGCAGCTGGAAACGACGACGAAAATTACCTTTTGACGAAAAAAATGACAAAACCCTTGTCGGGGGTACTCATTGCTGTTGTTGCCCAATTGGTAAGTTACCCAATTGGGACTTTACCTGCTCACGAAGCAGGTGGACGTGGCTACCGAAGCAGCCGTTATGCACACTTGCGTGTGACTGAACACCCCCAGTTATTCACTTGGGCCCCCAGCGCATGGCCGAAACCACCTTAGGATGTCCCAGTGAAAAAGACTCCCTAGTGCCAGGTAATGAAAGGCACGCATTGAGCCCTATAGGGATTCAGAGGTGGCCATCCTCACCTCCCAGTGCTCGGCGATTATTCACTGGTAAGAGTATTAAGCCACTTGCCTATTTATAATTTAAAGCCATATACGCCTAATAGTAGTGGGAGGCGAATATCTGTCACTGCGCTGATGCGCATGCGCCTCAAAGCAATCCAAGAAAGGAACGAGAAATTACGGACGAGAAAGTGAAGCTGACGCACCCAAATGTTGCCTGGGCACTTGCCCAATAGGTGCGCTTCAGATAACCCGAACAAAGTAAGAAGACAAAGGCTAAGTTTAACGACCAAATCGAAGGAAGTTCGAGTGTGACATCAGTCATCCAATATGGCGGACCTGCGAACAGAGATTCGGGCCGTGGCACGACTTCACTTCTTTCCCTTATAGGATTTGAAAAGAAGCTCGAGTTGCCAGAATGTATGTTCCTTTTCCCGCGAGATAGATCTTAACAATTCGAGGATCTATGGAAACGACGTTGAACTGATCGAATTGTGCAAAGACTGAGGATTTAGTCAAGTCAACAACAAAAAAAGGATGAGTTTATACTGGTTTATTCTCGTTGCCAGGGTAGGTCATCAGTCGTCATTTAACATCTGCCTAAAGAGAGTTATGTTCTCAGGGGTATAACATCGATGGCCTAAACGTTTTCCTGGAGGTGGTGCCTGCCTTTGTTTGCACATTCCCTTTCATGTGGAAGTAAGCCCTGCTTAAGATTGGCGAGTTATAGGAATCCAAAAGGAAACTTTGGAATAACCATGCATAATTAGACATTATTATTAACCGTAATTGTAAGCGCTTGTAATACATATGCGTGTCAATATAATACCGTATTTTCAAGATTAGAGCTTTAAATAAGCCCTAAAAATGTGTTCTTAATAATTTTCTTTTTGGAATGCTGAATAGTGATGCATATATAGTCATCTCCCTACTTCAAAAATACCTACTGTATTTATTACAGGGTTTGGTGGTCGATAAACACGCACAACTATCCTTCTCAACTCAGCATTTAATGGTGCATCGTTTTTCATCCAGAACAACTCTCAATGATTAAACATACGCACGAGGTTACAATTAATATAACCCCCTCTAGGGAGGTAGCACAAAACAATGTAACTGTCACGCAATCACAGTTCAGTCCGCCACAAGGGACTCATAAAATTTCAAGACTGTGAGACCATTCTATAATGCACAGAACTTACACCTGCACGCTAATAATAAAGAAGCCCAGAATTATCTCCTCGCCCTAACCACCATCCAAATTAGATTGAGGAGAAACTGTTTGGCTTAGTCACTAATCAGTAAAGTTGTGACCTGTACTTGTGACCTGTGGAATGTGACCTGTACTTTAGACCCGCCAATCTCTGATTAGAGTGCTACAAGTAAGTTTCTGAGGATGAAATTGTTTCACTTTTTCTCACAGCAATGGTAACAGCTGTTACCTTTAAAGGGGTGCTGTTGATCATGTTTTGAGACATAAGAAATGTCACACTGAGTGTAGAATTTCACTTTCTGTCACTGGCACTATTTTCCTACCAGCTATAAGCTATAATACAACTTTTTTCAGTGCTTTTCATAAATAAAGTATTTTTAAGTGCATTCATCTTGGATTTTGTACCTTGTCTAACCTTGCTTTGCCTTACTTGATTTAGGTTGTTTACCATTTACATGGGAAAACTGGTTGGTCGACCGTTGCAGTAAATGGTACACAACAAACACCCAAATGAAAATTTCCATGGGACACGCGTGTTCCATTTACACAAGCATTCCCAACGGTCGGATATACACTGAGCAATCCCAGCCGAAAGGCCTAGAACTGGTAGAAATGAGCAAATGGAATGCACATTTCCGTTTGGGAATTTTGGACTACCTTTCAAGAAATTCCGTTTTACCCAGAAATTTTCCGTTTGGGAAGACCAAAATAGGCTTTCCATTTACATTCCAACCGAAATTTCCGGATTTTTTAGTAAATGGTAAACCCCTCACTCTCCCCAATTAGTAGAGTAACTCTGCTTCGCTCGACTTCAGTTGTAATAAAGTTATTATTATTATTATCATTATTATTATTATTATTATTATTATTATTATTATTATTACTATTTAGGATGAATATATGAAAATCATATATTTGAACTGCAGATTAATGATAAATATGTGACTGATCATCGCAGTTATGAACCACTACTTAAGCAGTAGTGAAAAAAAAGCCTGAAAAGATTCACGCTTGTACGGGATTTGAACCCACGACCTCTGCGATACCGGTGCAGCGCTCTACTGACTGAGCTAAAAAGCCATCTTGGAGCTGGTCATTTTGTTGGTTCGTAATATACCCGTGAGTGGTGAATAAATGAGAATGAATATATGAAAATCATGTATTTGAACCGCGAATTAATGATTAATTAAATATGTTACTGATCATCGCAGTTATGAACACTACTTAAGCAGTAGTGAAAAAAAAGCCTGAAAAAATTCAGGCTTGTACGGCTCCCAGATGGCTTGTTCGCTCAGTTTGGTAGAGCGCTGCACCAGTATCACAGAGGTCGTGGCTTTGAATCCCATACAGGCCTGAATTTTTCAGGCTTTATTTTCACTACTGCTTATAAGTAGTGTTCATAACTGTGATGATGTCACATATTTAATTATTATTATTATTATTATTATGATTATTATTATCTTCTCATGATGCTTATGCTCACGCTTACACTGGCAGATGTTATGCTGCATTTACACCAAAGAAGCAAGCCATAGACAATGGCCAAAGGTCCTTTGGGTCATTCCTTCTTGTTTAATTTTCAAGAACCTTTCTCAGAATCCTTGCTGTTCCTAGCAAGGCTGTTTTTATTATTATTATTATTATTATTATTATTATTATTATTATTATTATCAGTTTTGTGAACTGGATGATCCTTGCTGTTCCCATGAGTAACGTAGTTTTCTCGAGTAATGAAATGCTCATTTTGACATTCACCTTTCCCAACCACTTGTCCAAGTTTTTTGTTACACTTCCTAATGATCCTACAACAATTGGTACCACCTGTACAGTATTATTTTTATTTTTACACATATGTGGTTGTACTTTTTAAGTTTCATGTTCCAGCTTCCCAACAAAAGGGTATGTGAGCTTTGATTCCAGTGGAAATATTAAATCAGTTATGAGATTATTGCAAGAGATTTTGCCAGCTTTTGACTTAACAATAATTCTCTGAACAGTTAATTGGATTTAAGCACTATAGGGAGTTCAAAACCTTGATTAACTAATTCCTGGTTTATTTTCTAATTGGCATTAATCAGCTTATAAACAACTGGCCACTGCTAGTGTTTCAGCAGTACAGTAATTAGATGAATAATCAAAATGAGTTTAACAATAACCACAGTTTCACTACTTGAGTATGCAGTTGACATTTACCATCAGCTCATATGTTGGTATTTGTACTGTCATAAAGAAGAAGCTATGCAGTTCCTAAGAATATACCAGTTTAACATTTAACCTTATGGTTTGGATAATTTCTGCGTAATTATGTTAAAATATAAAACTAATAACCATTACTTAAATTGCACATGTGGCCTTTATACCCTGATGCATTTTCTCCTCACTCTTCTTCATATATTTCACATGGTACCAGTTGGGATAAGTAAAGACTTAAAGAAGTTAAGACGTTTTCTCACTTGTGATCATTTCCTTTATTCTCTATAGTTACTTTACTGGGAGAAGTTTGGCCCTGGTCACTATTGGCAATTAAAGGGTTAAAAGGAAAGGCAACTAGATATACTTTCTACAAAAAACATCTAAGGAGTAACAAGACAATTAAGGTTACTCCTAACTAGGTTGTTGGAGAAACATCCCAGCTGTCACTTAAATACAAGAGTCCCACACAGGGTATTGTGGTCAACTAGTAAGCCTTCACTACTTCACTACATTACTGTAATTATTTTATCTTGTAATCATCTGTTGTGACTATACTTTTCTGTCTATGCTAATTTTATGTAAATAAAATTAATGTCTGAATTGATCAGAGGCTGTATTTATGTATAATTCCCTATTTCTCTTCCTCGTTGAAAACAGGGCTGGATCAAGGCCTGCATTAATAATTACTTCAGCTTCTGATGGTGATGTAAATAGCACCCAGGTGTTTAATGATCACATTCTTCACGCTTAACCCAATTGATTTGTGACAGTGGTTTCTATGTCATTTTTGGTTTTCTTTAGCTTCCCATACTGCACAATTGTCTTCACAGAACTAACTTGGACCTAAGGTCAAATCTCTGCAATGATAGCTTAATTAGGTCTTGTCATTTCCAGACATAATTTTTGAAGGTTGCAGTTACATGTAATTAACACATGCTAGCATGTTATAACTCAAATACTGAGGCATCCTTAACTGGTAGGACCTTCATATAACCAAGAGGCGATTTTCACATGCTATCCTTCACAAGGAGTGTCCTAGAAACCACTTTCCTCAGCAAGATTATGTGGTGTCTGGTTTGTTGAACATTACCACAGTAAAAGGCATTAAGAAATACCATTTTCTGTCTATGATTATTAACATATTGTGGGTGGGGGAAGGATCAACAAAAGAAGATCGACAAACAGATCAACAAAAGAAGCGGTAAAAAACATCATGTTTTTAAATGTTTGACAAGTTAATCTCATACACATTTGATACATAAACAGCATTAAAAGCATAATAAGATGTTGTAACTTAAAAGACTCCAAAATTTCAGTTTTGAACAGTTCCTGGGACTTGAAATTGTTCATTAGTGATCAAACTGTATCAACTTAATCCTTTTTTCTTTTTTTCCCTTAGGTGTGGCCTTCACGTGTCAACCTTAATTGACTTTGTGGGTTGTCATATGTGAGATGAATATAATGATAATAAATTTATTTCCCTTTCGTCCAAATTATTTAATGGCCATGGCCTTGAGATGAAGGGGAGACAAAAAATTCTCAACCAAACACAAATAGCCCATTTTACAGTTGTAGTGTTGAGTGGAAGCGAGGCTGGAAGTGACCTTGTTCTGATACAAACCTATGTCTTTCTTATGTAAGTGACGACTTATAAGAGAAAAGCAGCGAGGTCTGTACCACAACAAGATCACCGCCAGACTCGTTTCCATTCACAGGCCTGGTCAGTGAGCATACAATTGTAAAATGGTCTATTGAAAGACATATGTAACCTGATCAAACACACTAACATCTAAAACATACATTTAGTCTCCCCAATTAGTAGAGCATCTGTGCTCGGCTAAATACATTTGAGACTTAAATAAAGTGATTTATACAGTGATCACTTTTATACAGGACTTAAATACAAGATAGTTGTAGAGAGATGTCATGTACCAAAGTCATTAACAGGCCCTGAAAAAGTGGTTATCTATATTTCAGTCATGAGCATAAGGGACTACCATATAAAATAATTTAAGGGTGCATGATCACTTTAACACAAGACTTTAGTACAAGGTCAAGTTAAAGTGGTAAAATTCATACATTATCCATGACGACTGGAGTGTGTAGCCCTACCAGTCCCCCTCCATCGGCAGTCCTTGGTTGTAGAAGGATGATACATATCCCAGGGGAGATTCAAAACACTATGAAACCACCTTTTATACATATATATTAAAAATATACAGTCATTAAAAGCCCCTCAAAAGTGGTTATCTATATTTCAAGCATGGCATTTTCACAAATTTCCAGTGTTAGCAGTGCTTTCAATAAGACCCGGCTCCTGTCAGACCTCTGGCAGCTGCTTACTTGCAATTGCCCGCTGAATTTCTTGTGAACAAATCAACCAAAGTAAAGGAACTAGAAACTGACTTCAATTAATTGGTTAAACGTTTAAAAACACACCTAATGTTTGATTTATACACTCCCCTCAGATTTTATCACAGTACAACATGCTACCCAAAGTAATTTTCCATTTGCGTAATTTTACATAACGTTGTCACAAACATCATCATATCATCAGTAAAGATCACAGTCCAAGGCATATTAGAAGACATTTAGTCCTCTTGTATGTATGCAACCACAAGAGGGTTTTGACACAGTACTCTCGAGTCTGTTATTAGTTATTATTGTATGTTTCACAAACTATAAGGCAATTTTGCCAAGAATCTGTGGGAACTGGCGATCAAGTACACAATACATGAGATTTTATCAGTGACTCGTAAACTTGAACCAGGCAATGACATACTTTTTCTAACAAACATTTAGTCAATATTCTCTCTCTTCCTGATTTCAAACCATTTCTGGGGGAGCATGCCCAAAACCCCCTAGGGGAAAGGGGTCTTCAGCCCCTTTTTAATACAACCTCCACCAGGTACTAACATTACATAGCCACTTGCTTGAAATCTTATTGAAAGCACTGGTTAGCCTTGCTTTTTTCAGGAGAAATAAACTGTTAGAACAAACTCAATTAATTGGTTATATCAAATGAAGAATGATCCTCGCAGTTGTGAACGCAATTTATGCAATTGCGAAAAGAAGCCTGAAAAAAATTCAGGACTTCAACGGGGTTTGAACCCGTGACCTCGCGATTACCGGTGCGATGCTCTAACCAACTGAGCTATGAAGCCACTGACGTTGGGAGCAGGTCAATTGTGGGTTCATATGTTCCCGTGAAAGAAATGAGTGTGAATGATATATGAAATGAATCATATATGAACTACGGAAATGAAATCAAATGAAGAATGATCCTCGCAGTTGTGAACGCAATTTATGCAATTGCGAAAAGAAGCCTAAAAAGTGTTTCAGGCTTCTTTTCGCAATTGCATAAATTGCGTTCACAACTGCGAGGATCATTCTTCATTTGATTTCATTTCCGTAGTTCATATATGATTCATTTCATATATCATTCACACTAATTGGTTATAGTCAGAAATAAACTGTTAGAACAGACTCAACACAAAACTTGCTGGAAGGTGATTTATTATATGACTGGCACTTTCACCGGTCAAGATGAGTCAATAGGTCAAGATGGAGCCATCTTGACCGCTCAGATAGCACATTCATCCCACGATTTACTGTCATTCCATAGTGTCCTTTGAGTCATATAATAAATCCTATATGGACCAAGCTTGTTCAGTCAAGATGGCGGGATGTTTGCCTCGTTGTTTATTTGCATGTTTATTGACCTCGACTTTGTGTCGGTTCAAAAACATGCCAAAAAATAACTTGGCCAATATCCCGCCATCTTGACCTCACGCTTGGCCAATAACCCATATATATGTCATTTGGTATCCAGACTTGTATTCTATGATAGCATATTTCTTGGCAAAACGTCATAACAATAACACTTACTTTAGGCTACACAAATTTATAGTATTTACATTTATCTGAAATGAAAGGTGATGTACAATCCTTAACACGTACACTCCAGCTAAACAAAGAAAACCCAAAAAAAAAAAAACCAAAGCAACCAATCTAGCATAAGTATTTCTCTGTTTAGTAACTCTTTGTAAGCTGTAAGCGTATCTGTAACAATTATCTTTGTAATTTCATGAATAAAAGTATTTTTAAAAAAACAAGTATTTCAGTGATAATAACCAAAATTAAGTTTATTTTTGTTTAATTCACTCAATCACTTTGTTGGTCAAACATCGTTTGCCCATTTACCCACTGAATGTTTTCTGTAGCAAACACAATGCTGGAGGGTAGTATGTGATCATTTGGAGGGTAGTATGTCATCATTTATCCAAGGCATCAATTTAGTATTTTTAAAACGATGATTTGCAACTACTGCACAAGAAGCCCAGCACAGTACATTGACTGCATAATGAAGTAGTGGAATTGATACAGAAATGTTCATCTTGGTGTACACGTAAATGAAGCAAATTATGCTGATGGTAGCAAAGTAAATTTGTAGTTTCATAATCTACCAGGAACAGGGGTGAATACAAATTTGCTGTTTCTTTCTACAGCTGTAGCTAAAATCTAAGGTAAACATATTCATCGAAACCATCCACAAGATATTCTTGTGATAGGCCCATTACAAGGATGCCAAATTAATTTAGCAAGGAGAGCAATGCAAAATAGTTTTTGCCAATTTCTGTAAGACAGTTATAGATATGAAAAAGATAACCCATTTTGTCAAGTTTCAGTCCATGTTCATTTTTATTTTTGTGGCTTTCATTAATGCAATATATCTTGGTGTCTTGACAGATTTTTGTGAGGTCAGTATAACATGATGGTAAGAAAACACACATCATGTTAGGGCTTAGTGGCCATAATGCTAATTTCATGAATGATTACTCCACATACTTTGTGCTCCAGGTATTATTTTTTACAAGCTAAAACCACTATTTCAAGTACAACTTGGCTTTACCTTGACATTTTCATGGTTTAAAGACCATGTAAATGCAGTATAAATGTTATTCATAGCTAAATCATGACATTTTCATCACCTCATGATGCTCATGGCTACTGTTTAGTCCATAAAAAAACCTGTTAAAGGTATGGCATTGAAACACATGAAGTTTTACTAAATAGGCCTTATCATGCTTTTGGAAGCCATCTTGGCAGGTTGGCAAACATAACAGAAATTACAGTGTTCGTATGCAAATCCATTGTTTCACAGCAAAAAGATATATTGCTAATTAATGGTACTAGGAAAAGGGTTCCACTGACAAAATTTGAGGGATTTAGCTGTGCCACAAAAGGACTTCTCTGGCTGTTTTAATTTTCCATACATCCATCTGTGATTTTTCCCTGGAATTTATTTATTTATTTATTTATTTATTTATTTATTTAGTTACTTCCATTTAGTGAAAATGACATTACCAAAAAAATATACATATATTCACTAAATGAGGGACTAACGTACGGACTCGAAGTCCCAGCGAGGTCAGCCCCCATAAATATATACTTATACAAAAACATACATAAACAAATACTAATAATTAACAACAGTTCTTTCTATTAATTGAGCGACAATGAGGGCAGACTGTTTTCCATGTTTGAATTCTAGAAGTGTCAAAATTAGCGTTAAATTTAATGAAGAAGTAGTTAAATAGACGGTCTTTTTCGGCCCTGAGCAAAGAATTACAGATGAATGTATGGACAAATTCAAAAAGCCAGAGAACGTTTTCTGGCAGAGCTAATTCCCTCAAATTTTGTCAGTGGAACCCTTTACCTGGTACCTTTAATTAAGCAATATAACTTTTTGCTGAGAAACAAGTGCTTCGTGCATTTTTTTGACAACGGATTTCCATACGAACACTGTAATTTCTGCTACGTTTCCCTACCAAGATGGCTTCAAAAACCGTGATAAGGTCTATAATGGTTTTCATGTGGAGAAATCTACATATATACCTGCATGTACGCAGGCGCACTAAGTGCGGGATTAAGATTGTCCAATGCAATAATAATTCCCGTTTTGTAAGAGACTTTGTATGAGCCACAAGATAAAATTTGTTCTCACCTCTTCATCGATTAAAAATTGCACAAAGAAGGTAACTTTACAGCTCTCCGAGTTAAAGTGTTCAGTTGCCTTAGCGATGCGGTAAAAAATTAGGATGCCAGGATACAAACTGATCACGGTTTTACGTGTAATACCAAGACGTGTTAGAATGCAAGAATCCTCACACTATTGAGGTCATTTCTCGCCGGATTTCCTGGGACCGTTGGAGACCAATTCCAAAACTTGCATCTGTTTTCCCCTCTTCGATTGATTCTTTTCGAGCCGCAACTGACAGAAAATCCTTTGAGATAAATATCTGCCACAGTATCGGGACACATTTTCGCTTGAATTTCTTTTGTTGACGATGTCTGTAAGGGTGACAGCCAGAAGCTACCATCCAAGGAAGGTTTATCTCGAAGTCCTTCTTCTCACTCGGGAAGCCATGTTTGTTTTTTAAATAGCTTAGTAGCCTCTTGTTTTCTTCCCCAGGTTCGAAAAGACCTCTCATTTCCTCAAACCGAGTAAACCTGGGACTTGAAATTTAGCGCGAAATGCAAAATATCGGGGAAATTAAAAGAAGAATTCGAAGTTATAAAACAGTCTTCCCAATGGTAATTATCCTCTCCACTTTAAAACATTGGTTTCATTTAATTATTATTTGTCTTTGCTCTCTATCTTAGATAAAATCGTACATAGCAAGGTTGCCCAGTCGCCAAGATAAGGCTCTGAATGATGATTACGAAGACATGATTTAGAGAAAGGGAAACAGTAGGTTTTGAACGGTGGATCGTACTAGTTAACTCATGCTCCAGCTAGCTGATGCTGGAAAAATTCCGATACATTAGACCGTCTGCACCGCATAACACAGGATAATGAAACGACGTACCACCTGATAAAGAAAGTACGGCTCAATACAAAATAATGAAAAATCTACAAAATGCAAATTTAGTACTGTATATTAACTGTAGATCAGCATTAATCATGCATGATAGTTACGGCGTGAACTAATGTTAATACATACATGATAGTTATGGCGTGAACTAATGTTAATACAATTAGAAATCAGACAGCACTGGCAAACATTCGTTTCGCAATGAACTTTTCGTTTCGCAATGAACGCTTGTTTTATCGTCCGACATTACACAACTCAACCCAAAATACAGACGCACATGTGAGTATTGACATATGCAAATTAGCTCCTTGTGCATCAACATGGCGGACAGTCAGTAAATTCGTGACGTCACATGAAAACCGAGAATACCGCGCAACGCTCAGGTTAAACCATCAAAGCACAATCAGTACAGTGTATAACCCAACATGCAGGAGAATCAGGTGATACGGCATTTGTAAACTGAGACCTCTACATTGGCTTAGCATCTCCTGAAAAAAGCGGTACGTTCCTCGTGTAAAACATTTTATTCGTTAAATGGGGACAGTGAAATTGTTATTCAATATCTGTAAAAACTTTTTCATAATAAACAAAGCCTACTGATGCATATCCAGTGTTTTATTTATTGGTGAATGTACGATGACTTCAATTAAACTTAGCAGCGGCCTCAGTATCATTTGACGGTAACAACTCTGAAAGCCGAAACTTAACAAAGAAATAGAGTTACTCGCATCGGTTGATTCCTCAGTCTTTGTGACGTGTAAATGGGTGGGTTAGTAGTTAAACAACGCGCATGAAGGCTTAAAAGCAGGCAATACAACTATTTGTCATTGCAAATTCACAATTTACAAAGAACTACTTATCACTTACTTTGTAACGAAACTCTGTTGTTGCTCTTGACAAATCCTGTTTATCTGAACCACCTGAAAAAAAAAATAGTAAGACATCAACTATTTTAATAAACGTCCTATTTTAACCTTTATAGTCATCAATTGGACGGTTCGGCAGCGACTTAAACATAATTAATGCAGTGCTGAGGGAACCCCAGTATTTCCCGGTCTCAACACAGTTAAATCGTTTAGGATGAAAATTAAAGGTAGGCAGGGAAAGGAGAGCTAATATGGCTGCCGATAATCGCCATACATATTGTAACTAGTTTGAACCCATGCATCATTTATATCATAACTTGGTCAAGCAAGATATTCCTGAAATGGGACTGTTTAAAGGCTCAGGCATTGATTGATGTTTCCACAACCTGCAGCTGACTGGAGGTCATTGATGAGTTTCCACTGATACCACTTTTGTCACTCAAATGTCCGCAGGTGTATTACTGGTAAAATTAGTCAGTTCGTCTATTGTTTATTTGTTGTTGATGTTGCCAGTATGACTTTTCTAAGCTGCAGGAAGTTGCTGGCAACTGGTCAGTGTTGCATTTCTGTTAGTGTCTCTTCTAATCCAGTAAACCAGCTTCCAATGCGATACGTTGATTGGAACAAAACCGAGCAATAATGGGAAAAGAAGCTCAATTCGCCCGTTGTATCCTGTGCCGTTCGCACTGACGCATTTTGTGGCCATCTTGAATTGAATGTTCGGTGATTTTGGTTGCTTCAGCTGAGCTGAGCCACTAGCACTGTAATCACACTTTTTTGCTTTTCGCGTCAAAAAGTCGCGATCCTCAGGTAGGTAAAGAAATTCGGCCAATACACATTACTAATCACTTAAGAAGTTGTCGGACTTTCGTTATTATCATTCGACCACGCTATATACTAGGGACTATGAGGTAGGATACCATGTATGGTGGGTCATATTCATAAATCACCATTGCTTCCTTGATTGCTTTTCATTAAAATTAATGTCACCTAAAAAGTGAATACAATTCACCCCTGAAATGGATGCTATAACGCTGTAAATGGCATTGCCATTTTCTAAGTTAAGAAGCCTTGCGGCCCCTCACTTCTCGCAACAGCCTAATTTCCACTGAGAGTTTGACGCCTACTTCAAAACAATTTGAAACCTCTGAATTCAAAGACTTTCTTCCATTGAGGGAAACATACACACTGGAAAACATTGAAACACGTATCACCAAAGGCTGCCCAAGCGTACTACACTGTAAAAACTGACCAGTTATAGTAACCATTTAGAAAGGTTATTACCAATTCAAATAGGTTGTTTTAACCTAAAATCAACTGGTTAAATTTGGTAAAACTATTTTAATTGGTAAGATCAACCTATTATTAGCAGTTAATTTGACCTTAAAAATAGGTTGTGATACCATATGGTCAAAATCACCATTGTTTAGGTCAAAATGACGAAACCAATAGTTTCTAAGAGGTTATACCATTTTTTATAGCTCTTGTGACCAAACATACGACCAATATAGATTTAATTTTAAACAATATTATATCTGCACAAAGGTTCTAGAAATTGCATGATCAATGCCTTGATTTCAGAACAATGACTCATCACCCATACCACAAAGAACATTTTAGAGTGGTTTAACCTTACATTTAGTATTTATTGTAATTTTAGGAGTAGAAGGCGAAGAGCCACTTGTGGATGTACTTCTAATAAATCATCATCATTATTATTATTATCATCATTATTATGTCAACTGTAAATGGGAGCCCTATTGAACAAGACCATTAAACCATTCCCACAAACAAAAAATTCAATAAACATAATTATAGATTTTATTTCCTTGACAAAAACCGTTTTACAGTCACAGTCAAAATGGTTAACTGTACAGTACATGACATTCATTGCCCCAACTAAAAGTATCAATTCTAGTTATCTGGTATTATGAAACTTGGTGCAACAAACAAAACTTCATTTCTACCATATGGCTTTACAGAATGAATTGGCATGTAGGTTTCCAACAATTTTGGCCTTTTAAGTACAGTGCCAGGCCTAAGTTCCAATTTTCCTAGCATTTGTATCCTGAGCCATATTTCAACAGACAAATAACTGGCTCGAGAAATACAAAATGTTGTAATGTAATGTAATGTAATTCACTGAAGAAAGCCAAAAGGACAAAAAAAGCAATAACCTAAGAAATTTCTTGAGTATATAAAAGGGAAATTTAAATTACAGAGGATACAAATTATAAAGCAGAATTCATATGTGCACATTCTATCACAAAACAAAGGACTGAATAAACAGAAAAAGCACTGTAGTGCACGTAAGGTCGCTTTTTGGAAGTATGGAATAAATTTTTGATCTACTTAAATAAACAATCAAGCAGTTTCTCTCGGTTACTGGTGATAGGTAAACGTCAGTCTCAATTCAGCTCAAGCTTGCTCGATATTTTTGAAGAGACTCAGTTAGTGGTTCGTTTTCACAACCAAATGTAATACACTTGAACTTCTTTGAGTTATCATAGACTCCATGAAATGATTCTTGGCCACTTTGTTGCACGACAAAGGTACTAAAACGAGTAAACAAAAGCGGACTACAACTGCACCACAACCAACAACAGCCATGTTGGAATTCAGGACTCACGTCAGGAGACTGGAAATGAATGCTTTTGTTCAACGGCTTCACATTTGCGCGCTCACAGAAAAACCGTTAATTGTTCTGGCGGGCACGCCGAGGCCCCGTCCACACTAATACGTTTTTGTTTGAAAACGCGAACTTTTTTATCCATTTTCGCCTTCCGTCCACACTAAAACGATCAAAAACGGAGGTTTTCGAAAACTCTCCCCAGAGTGGAGGTTTTTGAAAACGGAGTAGTGTGGACGGGCAAAAACGGAGGTCTTCGAAAACGGAGGTTTTTGAAAACGCATCGGTGTCCACACCAATGCGCGTTTCTTATGAAAACGTATACTTTTTTATCCGTTTTCACCTTCCGTCCACACTAAAACGATCAAAAACGGAGGCGTGTGTTTTCGAAAACGGAGGTTTTCGAAAACGCTCTCCAGAGTTGAGGTTTTTCAAAACGTAGTAGTGTGGACGGGTGAAAACGGAGGTTTTCAAAAACGGAGGTTTTCGAAAACGTATTAGTGTGGACGGGGCCCGAGTGGCGGGCGGTTGTTCAGACAAGATTTCCCCAGGATTTTTAAGTCTTTTGCACTTAAAATGATGGTTCACCAGCACAAGGGAATGCAGATGTGTGCTCTTTTGAAACAGGTAAGCTCTGGTTGAAATCAAATCACGCAAATTGTGATCGGCGATGTCAGATTACATGTAGTACGATGATGATGATGTTGATGATGATGATGATGATGATGATGATGATGATGATGATGATGATGATGATGATGATGATGATGATGATGATGAAATTTTATTAATGTGTCAAATTGATCTAGCTCCTAAGTGACAAGGAGCTAACTGGGGACACAGTATACCAAGAATAAAAGATTCAAAATATATAAAATGAGAATTACCTGGAAATATACTAATTGAAACTACAATAATTTAAGCTGTAACAAGACATAAAAATCATCAAAATAAATGTGTCAACTGTCACAGAGCATACACGAACAGTGTTAGTAAATTAAATTATTGAGATCTATTTGTCTAATTCTATTTTTAAAAACTAGTAAGGTATCTGATCTTCTGACGTCGTTACTCAGTTTTGACCAGAGAACTGGTCCTAAATATCTAATGCTGTGTTTACCGAAATCTCGGTACCATAAAATCAGCATTCCTCAGAGCATAACCAGATGAGTTCAGACTAAAAAGGTCACTAATATACTTTGGACACAGGTGATGTTTCACCTTGTACATGAGTAAAGCCACATCCTGGAGCCGACGATTGCGTAACGTTGGGAGATTGGCCATTTTTAGAAGAGTGTCATATGTTGCCGTTTTACTGCGGTAGACAGCTCGTAGTGCTTTTTCTTGTACACGCTCCAATTTGCGTGCATATAATGCTGCACAGAAACGCCAGACAATGTGACAGTATGTTAATAGTGGTAATATAGCGGTTTTGTAAATCTGGAGTTTAGCCGACTGTGGTATGATATTACGCAGACGTAATAGAACTCCAACTTGTTTTGATGCCTTTTTCGTAACCTCGCCAACATGTTCTTTGAAATTCATTTGGCCATCTATGGATACCCCCAGTAGTTCTAATACCGGATAGCTTTCCACAGATGTATCCGTGATGACAATATCAATATCTCTGTCCGTGGATTTGAGTCCGAATCGTACCGCTTGGTATTTAGAAAAATTACCCTGAAGTGCATTTATTAAGTACCAGTTTGAGACGTAGTTACCCTCATCATTTTGCGTCCTTTCCACATCTTGGATCCGTCGTCCAGTAGCGTACAGTTGATGGTCATCAGCATACAACAATAATGAACAGTTATATACATTAAATGTTAAGTCGTTCTGAAAAATGTTCCACAGCAAAGGGCCAAATGTGGACTCTTGCGGACAGCCCCTATTGACGTCCTTCCATTCATAGTACTTTTGGACGGGCTTAGTGAGCCAAGTGCCTCGGATACTTCCGCTGTATCGAGAGTCCTAAATTCTCATTTATTCATTCAAGTGCTAAATCGTAGAACAAACAGAAACAGCACAGCACAGTCGTAGAATCAGAAGAATCGCAGAATGTATCAATATTCTCTTAACAATTAGAGGAATTGTTTTGAAGTAAAAAATGTTCTCTGGTTAAAAAGATAAAAACATAAGCTTTCGGCTATCAACCTATAGCCTTTAAAGAATGGAAAATGTAACGCGCGAACGGAAATATATACGAAGAGGGTGCGAAAATTTGAGAATAAAAATACTAAAAGAAGTGCGGAAAGAGCTAGAAGATAAAACTGTAAATGAGGTCTAATTACAATAAAATGGAATATTGCCTGGGCAACGGTTTAGAGTTATTATCCGCGTCGAAGGTTTTTGCAGTGTGCCAGGATTCTAGTGTATTTCATTTTATTGTAATTAGACCTCATTTACATTTTTATCTTCTAGCTCTTTCACACTTCTTTTAGTATTTTTATTCTCAAATTTTCGCACCCTCTTCGTATATATTTCCAATATGTCTTATCCTGGTTACAGCTCTATTTTTACAGGAATTATTTTGTAATAAATAAAATCGTAGAAATGCAACGCACAGTCAGAGAATCGGAGAATCACAGACCTTCTCCTTAAGTTGCTCATTTATACTAAAATATGAAACGATCGCATAAATCCAGACTATTTACTACACTAGTTTTTAGTGCTAATAAATCGGAGAATCATACCCCAAAATCTGACAGGGAGTCACCGAGTCAGGAATGGATACTATTCTCTGATTTAGCACTTATCGCACTGCTCTCGGCCATGTGCCTAATAAGTTTAGACTGTCCTTCTCAATTCACCTTCGTAAGATAACCTACGACCACCTAAAACCTTTTCATGGTGTCATCCCCAAGTTTTAAAATGAAATGTCAGGTGATTTAAGTTGCGCTATATAATATTTTTGGAATAAAAAATTGTAAACTACAGTACAGGGCCCGGTTGTTCGAAAGCCGATTAACTTAATCCAGGATTAGCGTAAACTTTGGTTGCAGTTTTTGTCTTTTGGATGAAAGTTTCTTTTGCTGATTTTTGCTTTTCAGGATTGACGTCCTATAATCTAAAATTGTGTAGGATATCAGCGTTTAACAATGTTTGTGGATAGAGAAATAAACTCCTTGGTTAATTTTTAATCTTGGATTAGGGTTAATCGGCTTTCGAACAACCCGGCCCAGGTATAGTCCAATGTTATCAGAAATTATTGGGAACAGTCCAGACTGAGAAGTGGACAGAAAATGTCTTGTCTGCTGCATATTATTCCAATTAAAATTAGCAATAAAAATGCCTTGACAGTTTTTGTTGCCTTGAGCTATCAGGGAAATGATAAAGTGAAAGTACTATTTCATAGTTAGAATCAAAAATATTGTTTTCCTGCTCTGGAATCATGATTTTAAAACGTAAAAAAATATAAAAAAATTTTTTTCCTGTACTCAGAGCACAATTAAAAGACTTAAAAAAGTGGAATATTTCGTTCGGATCAACCGAACTTCGTCAGCCACAATGTAAATTTGAAAGTTAAGAAGGGTTATATAATGGACCCGAGGGAGCTAAGATAGTGTCATAGATTCTGGCTAATTCGAACCCATTGTCTCTGTTCAAGGAGGGCTTACGTAATTTTATCTCAATTGCCTCCCTTATGCGGCGTTTGAAAGTGTTACTTTCCGTGGCAAGAACTTTTGTTTTACTGGAATCCACCGAATGACCTGTGAGGTGGCAATGTTCACGAACAGCTGACGAGTTTGTAGAAAGATGTTCCTTTACTCGAGTTTCCAATAAACGAGACGTTTCGCCCACATAGTCTTTGTCACATTGTTCGCAATGGATATGATAGACTGTTCCACACTTTCTAAGATTTTCCGTTTTGTCCTTAACCCGAACTAGTTGTGATCTTAAGGAATTGAAAGGCTTGTGTACAAGTGTTATCTCGTGTGATTTGAATGCTCTTTGGAGGCGTTCCGAAATGCCCTTGATGTATGGCATTGAAGCATAAATTCTCTTCTCATTAACAGATTCTTCGGGATCTCTCGAGGCCGATCCAGTGCTCGGTATTGTTAGCATCCAATCAGGATAATTATTGGCTTTCAAGGCTTCCTTAACGTGTTGAATTTCCTTAACTTTGTCGACTTCTTCGGACACCAAGGTGTGAGCTCGGAGTAGTAAAGTGTTAACTACAGCTCTTTTATGTTGTAAGTGGTGGTTGGAATGAAAATTCAGATATTGATCGGTGTGAGTCGGTTTCCGGTATACAGTGACCTTCGTTGAGCCATCCTCGTTCACGTGAAGGCAGGTGTCAAGAAACGCACCTACCCCGCCAGCTATGTGGTATCGATATGTTGACGACACGATGACCAAAATTCATGAATACGCAGTGAGCTCTTTTTCCGATCATCTTAATTCCATCAATCCACACATCCAGTTCACTTCAGAGGAAGAAAAGAATGGCAAAATCCCGTTTCTTGACACCTGCCTTCACGTGAACGAGGATGGCTCAACGAAGGTCACTGTATACCGGAAACCGACTCACACCGATCAATATCTGAATTTTCATTCCAACCACCACTTACAACATAAAAGAGCTGTAGGTAACACTTTACTACTCCGAGCTCACACCTTGGTGTCCGAAGAAGTCGACAAAGTTAAGGAAATTCAACACGTTAAGGAAGCCTTGAAAGCCAATAATTATCCTGATTGGATGCTAACAATACCGAGCACTGGATCGGCCTCGAGAGATCCCGAAGAATCTGTTAATGAGAAGAGAATTTATGCTTCAATGCCATACATCAAGGGCATTTCGGAACGCCTCCAAAGAGCATTCAAATCACACGAGATAACACTTGTACACAAGCCTTTCAATTCCTTAAGATCACAACTAGTTCGGGTTAAGGACAAAACGGAAAATCTTAGAAAGTGTGGAACAGTCTATCATATCCATTGCGAACAATGTGACAAAGACTATGTGGGCGAAACGTCTCGTTTATTGGAAACTCGAGTAAAGGAACATCTTTCTACAAACTCGTCAGCTGTTCGTGAACATTGCCACCTCACAGGTCATTCGGTGGATTCCAGTAAAACAAAAGTTCTTGCCACGGAAAGTAACACTTTCAAACGCCGCATAAGGGAGGCAATTGAGATAAAATTACGTAAGCCCTCCTTGAACAGAGACAATGGGTTCGAATTAGCCAGAATCTATGACACTATCTTAGCTCCCTCGGGTCCATTATATAACCCTTCTTAACTTTCAAATTTACATTGTGGCTGACGAAGTTCGGTTGATCCGAACGAAATATTCCACTTTTTTAAGTCTTTTAATTGTGCTCTGAGTACAGGAAAAAAAATTTTTATATTTTTTTACGTTTTAAAATTATTTCATAGTTTTTTAACAGGGCAGGTGAAACTGTTTGAAAATTAAAGATAAAAATTTTCACA
>JAEMWC010000008.1:67500-102500 GCA_016490735.1 Pachyseris speciosa
TGTCAAAACATACCACTGATTCCATTCAACAAGTCCAAGTTCCTTGCGTGCAAAGCCGTCATAGCGAGAAAACTTTCGTACCAAAAGTACAAAAATACTTGTACTTTAAACAATGGCTCAAGGATCCACGAGATTTGAGCATTTAGAAAAGTCAATTGACGACTATATTATCGAGAAACAAAACAAAAATACAAGAGCTAAGACGACGAGAGATGTGAAGCTACTCATTGAATTCCGAGAGAAAAAACAAGTACTGGTGCAAAGAAATCCTGAAGACATCGAAGCCAAAGAATTGAACGAATATCTCTGCGAATTCATCCTTAGTGTGAAGAGAAAAGACGGTAAAGACTTTGAACCTTCAAGTCTTAGAGGTCTGGTTTCAAATTTTAATCGACATTTGAAAGAATGCAAATATCCCGTCAGTGTCATCGGTCTTCGGTCTTTTCAACGCGCAAGAAAAATTTCTTGAAGCTAAAAACAAGCAACTTAAAAAGGAGGGCAAAGGAAATAGACCTAATGTGAATAAATCTCAGTTCGTATGTGATAAACAAACTTCATCATGGAATTGACAAAATGGTAAACGGATCGGCGTGCACTATTGAGTTATGGATGCACGCTGGGGGATGCTAAGCACGAGAAAAGCGTAAGAGTCGCTCGAGGCGTAGCCGAGAGCGACTCTAGCTTCTTGGGTGCTTAGCATACCTCCCAAGTGCATCCATAACTCAATAGTACACGCTGATACGTTTACCATTTGTTTTATAACATAACATAAGCATCGTAGAGAAAGCAAAGTCCCATTTTATTGCACTAACTAACATTACCAAGAAAAATAGGCGCGCGGAACTTCACAGAAATTGCAACGGTTTAATACTTCGGCAGACACTATATATATGACGATTGAAACGATACAAATTTTGTAAAATCTCGCTCCAAAAAGCGAAATTTTGGATTATAAACAGCGCACACGTCAGCCATCATCAACAGCGTTCACCCATGGGCAAAGAGTAAACGGTTAATTGACCAATCAGAGCGTGCGCTTTTCTTTAGTTACTCACTCGCTCGCAGGGCCTCGCTCGTTCGTTTTGTGAAAACAAACTCGTGCGTAAATATCGTACGTCAGCACTTTCCATGAAGAAATCTATATTTATGACGTAGCTCACGCATCTTTTCACTGAAATCGAGCATGCCTTATGAGAGTACAAAGCATGCGGATGACGCCATTTGTCTGCTCGTGCAGTTTCAAAATCATTACAAATCCAGCATTTTTTCACAATTAAAAACATAAACTTCTCGATTAAAATAGTATAGTCACAGAAGTGCTGCTTGTTTTAACTGAACAGTTTTAAACCCCCGTTAAAAAGAATTTTTACAACAAGATACGGTGTCAAATTTACTCAGTTTTGCTACAAATTGAAACGAATTTATGTACAAATGAGGGAAAAACTATCATATAAGTTTTGTTCTGTTCCTACTTCTGTCGTGCTCTAGTCACTTCCTTGCGTGCCTTACAACAGAAAAAAACCTTAAATAAATTGATAGTTATTACGCGCAATTTGGAAATTTGTGGCAATGATACAAGCACCAACTACGCGACGATCGACAAAAGAAAAGCCTTCTTATTATTATTATTGTTATTCTTACGTTTACTCCATAGCTCCTTTGTGCCTTTTAGCCATTTCCTTCCTACGACTACTGTGCTACAATTATCTTATAGTGCAAAGCCTCGTTTGAGGAAAATCAACTAAATGACGTTAAAAACGGCAGGGATGTGCAACGAGTCAATGGAATAAAGGTAAGAAGGCTTTACATGTTATATTTTAGGAGATTATGATTATTTTCTCGATGCTCGCGTCGTAACCTACACTACACAAGAGTGCTCAAAATGCGAGCCACAAACTGTCCAAATTGTGCGTCAAAATTCAAGAAATATCAACTTCAATTGCCAAAAAAGGCGACTTATTACGGAGAGTCCACAAATAGACTTCATATAGAAGAAAGCTTTCCTTTTATTTCTTGGAAATTGTACTGTAATGACCTTTAAACCCCGATTTCACATATAGTACGCTTGGGCTACCTGTGGTATACCGACTGGTATGTGTTTTTGGTGACGGATGGTAAGAATGTTCGTCAACAATTGAAGATCTTAGTGCAAAAGGAGCGTCAGTGGCGATTTGGCCATAAATTCAAACTATCACTTTACATGGAAACGCAATCGGGTCCGTATTTATTTTATTTTGTGGACTTAGCTAAAATTCTACAGATTAGCCTATGACTTTTGCCAAAACCAAAAAGTTACTGAGGCATGGTTGATTTCTTTGGTATGAGCTCTCAAAAACACTTTCATGCCACGGCCAGTCAGTTCAGTTGGTTCATTTTAAAGATGAAGTGATACACTAATTTTTTTTTTTTAATAATCTTTTATTTGACAACACGACAAACACAACTCACAAGATCATTACTAACCCTACTAAAGCTACATTACTTAAATACACAAGAAAAAAACAAAGTTCACATCAAATTACTATGGACTTATGTATTAAAAGTAAACACTAATTCTGTGATTAAAGGCTTTTAAATCGCAAAATAACTGCAGCCCTTGATGTTTCTAAAATGATATTCAGTCTGTAGGCCAAAGGAGAGCGAATTTAATGGAAATGTGATCGATTTTTAAGGCCAATAAATCATCACTTGCGCGCTTTCTGCACCAAGTCCTACAGTTACAGAAGGTCTCAATTAATAGCGTTGACCGTCAACTGTCAAATGGCCCAACATTTTACCAACACTTACCACTCTAGTCGTGAAATAGTCTCCCTTGCAGTTGCTTGATAGGTAGGAGAACTAAGGATTCAGCAACCTTTATATAAAATCAAGAGAGATAAAATACAGAAGAAGGTTGAGACTTTCGCTTCCATCTTTTGCAACTATCGGCCGTTTATCAGTTAAGGCCCTAGCAAACGGCTTCAACATTTACTTCAACATCCTTTCGATTTTGTTGAATGGCAATGTTGAAAGCGTTTGCCACCCCCTTTCCACCGTGTTGAAACGATGTGAAAAGCAATTTCTGCATGGTTTTATTGTGATTCCTAAAAGGACAAACCGGCTGCTATAATTTAACCATGCTTAAACGTAGAAAACGAGAAAGCTAAAAAATGATGTCATTCTGTCGTGGATTGTGATTTAACTGAATCACTTTATTTGATTTATTAGAAATGTTGAACTAATTTTAACAGCAAATTGTGTTTAGACTGGTCAGAGCTGAGTTTCTTCGACTGATTTCCGGCAAACCGATGCACCCAATAGTTCCTAATTACAAAACCTAATTTTTGATATATCGTAAAATGATTTTGAAACTCACCGACTCACAAATAACGTATCAGCTGTCAGCTCTCAACGTAAAAACCTTGTCATTGTCAAACTACTCTTATTTTTACCTTTGACCGGGGGCTAACTTTAAGGAACTGAGTATCTGAAGTTAAAGATGCCAGAAGTCAATTTGAAGACCTTCCCGCAAAAGAAGCATAAAATCGTTTTTTTGCCTTAAAATCCAAAATCACACTCAGTCTACTTTGGCATACAGGCTGTGAATGTTTACATGGTTTCGGAGGAAAAGAGTAGACATTATTTTTATACAGGAAACACATTCAAAGAAAGAATTAGAATCTCAGTGGAAAAATGAATGGGGCGCTGAAATCATATTTTCACACGGAAGTCCCAACGCACGCGGAGTTTCGATTTTATTTAAAAAAGGTGTGGACTACTGTATTCAATCGAAGATTATTGATCCTTTGGGTCGCTTTATTATTCTTAGGGTGGAGATTGAAGATAGTTTGTATGTCTTGATTAACGTCTGTGCTCCAAATAACGATAAAGAAATTTCTAAATTCTTTAATGATTTGTTGGTCACTATACGTAGAGAAGAGTTGGATACTGAAGAAAACTTCATTGTCGGAGGAGATTTTAATTGCCCACTTAATCCAGTATTGGATAAGAAAGTTGGTTCTCTGACCCCACGTAAATCGGTTGTTACAAGTATTGATTGCATTCGAGAAGAACTCGACTTAGTTGGCATGAACACGGTGAGAGAAGTACAAAATATTTCTTGAATTTGGAAAAGAGAAACCACATTAAAAAACACATGCGAAAATTAGACATTAATGGTTCATTAACTACGGATCCTTCCACTATACTTTCTGAGCAAAAGCGTTTCTATCAGGATTTGTATGCCAGCGGTCACCAGGGCAGTGACGCGGTAATGGCTTCTTAGATACGCTTGATATCCCAAAACTGTCCGAAGAACAAAAAAATGCGTGTGAAGGTAAAATTTGTCCAATGGAATGCAAACTGGTTTTGGAAACGTTTCAGGATAATAAAGCTCCTGGAAATGATGGAATTCCTGCCGAGTTCTACAAAACATTTTGGAATTTAATTAGTGAACCCTTTGTAAAATGTGCGAATGAATGTTTTGAAAAGATGGAAATGTCAAATTCTCAAAAGCAAGCAGTGATAACTCTTATAGAAAAGAAAGGAAAAGATCGTATGTCTCTAGAGAACTGGAGACCAATTTCTCTTGTAAATGTAGATACAAAATTGATGTCGAAAGTTTTAGCTAATAGAATCAAAAGTGTTTTACCTAATATTATCCATCATAATCAAACTGGTTATGTTCAGGATCGTTACATTGGTGAAACCATACGCTCTATTTTTGATATATAATAAAGTTTCGATATAACGCGCCCTCCAATTGGTTAAAACAGCGTGCCTTATAGGAGTACAGATGCACGGGCAGTACGGTGTCACGCCATAGACCCAAATGAAAATCTGAATTTTTCCCTCGGTTTTTATTTTGGCTCAGACGTCTTGTTCGACCTAGAAGATGTGTATGAAAACGAGCGGTTAGCCTCAATGGATTTGGAAGTTGTTTCTGCGAGTAACACCACAAACAACAGCATTAAAAATTAAGGATTAAGCTTAATGTCAAGGGCGTTTTCAGAAGTTGCTGAAGTTGTCCGAGTCACGCAGCGACGAGGGCAATTTCAGCAACTTCTGAAAACACAAGTGGTTTTCGAGGACTAATTACTAGTTACGTGTTAATAACATAAGGGCAAAATTGTCTCAACATTGCTGAGACACGTCGAAAACCTGTCAGCCAAGCGCAAAGCAAACGAAAAAACAGTTCAACTAAGCTTAAGCTTACTTTTTAATTTGAGTTCAAAACGAGTGTAGACGATTACTATTTACATCCAGTCGAGAGATAAATACGAGTTTCAGTCCTAAACAAAAGTAACAACAATTAAACCAAATGTTCAAAGCTGAAATTTATTCAATTCACCTGTCGTTGTAGAGGTTTCCATCACTTGAAAAAACACATCCGCTTAAAAACACGCATCGGTAAACATAGCAAACGGACTGTCCAAAGAAAGAACTTCGTTCTCCAAGTTTGAGCTACTCGTTCCTCCCATTAATGGTAAACTGTTCTGTGACCCTTTTTGGTGAACTGCAAGATGCCGTGGAATCATCATTTTGTTTTCAACCACACAGTCCCGCTACGCCGGGCGCCATGCAAGCGATCCAAGTTTTAAGCTTTTCACGAATAAAATCTTTTGCAATTTTTTTTTTCACTCGAAAATTCACCCTCCTGAGTGTCTTTTAAAACTAGCTCTTGATCATTACGCCTTTTTTAGCGAATGCATGAGCCAAAATTCCGCCGAATTTCTCTGAACAATTTGCTTTTAGACTAAAAAACAACTTGCACTTTGATGGTTTCTGAACTTTGATGGTTTGACATTTTGACAGCTTTGGTCGTGTTTAACCAATGAAATGTATTGAGCCATTCTAACAAGGATTGTGATTGGTCTGTTTTGGAGTGCCTTATGAGAGTACAAATGCACGGCTGACGCCACTCGTAGGATTTGGAAAATAAAGTTTTCCGAAAATTTTAGCCGAATGCGTGAGGAAATTAAGAAATTCTTTATTATAAAACAAATAAAAAATCCTTAACCGTGCTTTGTTCTGTTATAAGGCACTCAAGGAAGTGACGAGAGCACTCAAGAAGTAGTTAGAAGCACTCGCCTGCGGCTCGTGCTTCTTCCTACTTCTTTCGAGCTCTCGTCACTTCCTTGCGTGCCTTATAACAGAACAAAGCAAGGTTAAGGCTTTTTTATTTGTTAAATGATGGAATTTACCGTTAAAAGGAATGTGCCCGGTATGTTGATATTTATTGATTTTCAGAAAGCATTTGATAGCCTTGAATGGGACTTTATTTTTGGTTGTTTGGATGCCTTTAACTTTGGTCCAGATTTTAGTCGCTGGGTTAAAACATTTTATAAAAATATTGCAAGTTGTGTAATAAATAACGTGCCAACATCCTTGAAAGGAAATTCTGCGCATTCAGAGATATCTCTTTCCATCATTATTGACAATAATGATTTTGATGTGACAAAAAAGAAATCAAAACATTTCTATTCGTTATTGATAAGTATAAAAGCGCAATTACCCAGTGCGGCCAGAAAGTTACAGAATGGATTTAATCTTAAGACCTCTCAAGAACAACAGGTGTTTAATTTACCCCACAAGGTGGCTCTTGAAACTTATGTGAAAGCCTTTCAATACAAAGTTTTAAATTCCATCCTTTATACCAATACCAAACTTCAAAAAATAGGTTATAGTACTGATGGCAAGTGTACATTTTGCAAATCCGAGCCAGAAACACTGTATCATTTGCTGTATAACTGCCCTCACTCTCAAACCTTCTGGGCTAACTTTCAACTGTTCTGGTATTCATCTATAAAAGAAAAAATTCACCTTACTCTACAAGATGTCTTGGTCGGTATTTTGACACGCTCTTGTCCCTTACTCAACTATTTTCTCCTCATTGCAAAGCTCTATATTTAGGACTGCAGAAGGAACCAAGTTTATCCAAATATTAGTGGATTCAAACTTAAAGTTGAAATAAAGTATGAAACTGAGCTTTATATATGGCGTCAGGGTAGGAAAACAGATGTTTTAAAGGAAAATAGGCGGGCTTTCAGAATCTTTTGTAATAATTCATGCCTCTCTCACTCTCTCTCACTTTTTTTTTTTTTGTTAGTGGTAGTGTCGTAAATGTAACATTGCAATTGCTACTTTATATTGTGCCCTTATATGTATTTCTTTTGTTTTTTATTTTATACTGTAATTTGTACAACTGTAACTACTTTATATCTGTATTAATCAACATATTGTTATTAAAACCTCTTTCAGGGTAAAAAAAAAATACAGGCTGTGAATGGTGTCAGGCCCTTAAATGATAACTTCAACTTCCGTACCGCAGCCAACAGATGAATGAGTAAAATTGTTCTAAGTATTAAACTGGAGTACTACCGCGGTCCGCAGTTCCCTGCTAGCAGAGGTCTCTAGCGACGCGAAAGGAGAGAGACCTCTGCCGGTGCCCGACGAGTTCTTTCATGTAGCTGCCGACCACATTCTTGGTCGAAACTAACCGGTTTTGGAAAACCGGTTTCCGTTAAACAGGAATGCGCTTGCTCTGTTTCTATTCTCTGCTGAAAAATTCTGAGCCCACTGTACTACAATCGTAATGTCGTCTTTGACTGAAAGCAAAATGCACTTCGATCGAGCTTTTAAATCGGCCATTTCTTCCCTCAACAGTCACAATATGAAAGATATAACACCAGCGCAGAAGAAAGCTATTATTGCGTTCTTGAACAAACGCGATACATTCGTGTGTCTTCCGACAGGCTACGGAAAATCTTTGATTTTCCAACTGGCAATCCGCGTAGCCGCAGAGTTGTCAAGTTTGCAAGTCTACTCTCCCGAGCCACTAGTTTTGGTCGTGTCTCCGTTGAATTCCCTCATAAAGGACCAGATATTATCGTGTGAAAGACTGGCGGAATCAAAGCGATCAACATCGAAGGTGACTTTCTATCTCTTGAAGGCATAGAAATCGCATATGTGAGCCCGGAGCATTTGGAGCTTTTTGTAAACATAGTTCCCGAACAAGAAGGTCTTTTTCTGTGACGGCTGGTTTTACTAGTGTTTGAGGAGAATAAATTTCATCTCGGACATCAGACACTTTTATTGTAGTTTGTTGTGAACTTGCAAATTTCACGAGCAAACCGGTCTGCTGAGTAAGGTCGCACGTGAAAAATACGTCATTCGTTGTCAAGGGAACGCTCGCGCTTGCGCGACAGGAAACTCGTCGGGCACCGGCAGAAGTCTCTCTCCTTTCTCGCCGCCAGAGACCTCTGCTAGCAGGGAAGGTCCGCAGTCGACCCCTTTCAGTTAATTCCCAATGTGGGGGGCAAAACAAAAAGATTATTTTGCATTTGAAAGGTTTGTTTCTCCCAGGAGAGAGAAAACCATTGTTTTCTCCTCCAGATTGGGAATTACTGAAAGGGGTCTGTAATTGTTCTATGTATAGTGCTGCCGCAGTCCGCGGTCCTGTGGTGAATAAATAAGTAATTGTTCTAAATGTTAAACTGGAGTGATAACCGCGATCCGCGGTCCTGCAGTGAATAAATAAGTAATTGTTCTAAGTATTAAGTGCTACCGCGGTCTGCGGTCCCGGAGTGAATGACTAAATAATTTAGCTAAGTCTTTAATTGATGTGAAATCTGTGTATCTGAATTCGAAAGCAATGGTCAATACATAAATGCATGTGAGTTTGGGAATTAACGCTTAAAGAACGAGGTAAACACACTTCTGTTCATTGTTTGTTGTTCGTATCAAGTCTTAACTTCAACTGTAACGCACGAGTGACTGCGGACGGCGGTAGCAAGATGTGTTAAATGGGCCGGGTATTCTGCAATCTAGCCACTGCCCCTTTTGTATGAAACAGTTGGGGGATCCTTGAATATTTCGCAAAGTAGCGATTGTTGTTGGATGAAATGCCTCTTTTGCATGAGTATTTGTTGAATTAGGCACCGTTGGGCGTATTATTGTGTGTGACATAAGGCAAAATTCGCTTATTTTCCTTTTATTTCTGTTGAAGGGCAACTGTTTGTTTTGCAGTTCTCTGGGTATCCTCATTCGATGACATGCGCTTTCAAATGCGATAACGTATCTTTTTTCGGTATGTTTTGGAGAAAACTCTGTGTTTCGCCTTTGATAAAGCCCTTTTACGGGTGGCAACTGAAGAAGTGCGTGTACTGAAATGTTTCTCCTGCCGGTAGGTTTAAAATGTGTTTTTTCCTTCCAATATAGACTCATTTGCGAATCGGTAGTTTTACAGCCGTAAGCTTGATAGTCGGATGGTGGTTATTCGCTTGATCATTGAATTGCGTGACTTCGCTTTTTGTTTATATTTAAAGTGCACCTAACCCCAATAATTTTTTTCGCCTAAAAAAATCTACTTATCATTCGAAGTATTTCGGCGAAAGAATTATTGGATTTGGTTGAATCCTCGATTTTTTATGGACAGCCAAAGTCTCATTCAGTTTGTTGCACGGCCGAGTAAAAGGGAGTCTGGGTCCAACGAGGTTGGTGACGTCATCCCGGGAACGATTGAAAGATAGCGTCTTAGTCAATCTCTGTTTTTGCAAGCGTTTGTTGGGGTCATCGCATCACATATTGGAGCGTAAACGCCTGGCAGTAGTCAAAATTGTGTTGGAATCATGTCCTCCTCGTCCTCGGAGTCAGAGTCAGGCTATGTGTAAGGTGAAGACCAAATTAACTTCATTTCTGAAGTGGAACTAGAACGGAATCGGCGAGGAGTTCGAAGGAGCGTCATGGTTATGAAGACCAGGAATGGACAACAAGATTCGCGGAAGAAGGGATGACGAAAAAGATTAACTTCGTTTATAAGTGTTATCTGCCGTACCTCGTGGTTCTGTGTACGTTGCTGGTGAGCAAAAGCTTTGATTTAACATTTCAATCTTGAACGACCGAGTACCCGTGCATCGGCAATGGGAATTGTGCAGCGGTTTGAAAACAATAATTGTTATTTTATATAAACGGCGCACATCCGACTTTAGATCGGTATTTTAAACAAACATCAGCAATTAATTGTGGAAGTGCCTATTTATGGGAGAGCCTTTATTTATGGTATCTATTCAAAGAAGGCAAAGATAGATTTGACAAGAGAACGGAAAGTGAGCTCAGCAGACGCGAATTACGCGACTTGAGGATTAGCTGAACTTCTAGTTATCCTCAGGCAGTACTGTGAACGAAGTCAAGGCAAGGTAAAATAAAATAAATATAGCTTACTGCAATTAAAATTTGAGGCTACGTATCCGTCTAAACTGTTGGTTAGAAATAAGCGAACGCAACTTCGCGATGCGAGAATAATTTGCACAGATCCGATGTAAACAAACTGACACAAATTTAGACGCGATTGGATATATTTTACTACATGTAGCTCCATTTGAACATGAAGTTCGAGTGGCACCATCGTCTAAATCAACTGATTTCGGTGAAGTTAATCAATTTGTTTTGTAAACACTTCAAGTTTTCTTAGCAGTCTACAATGTATTGATCAGTGACATGGGCTTCTGTCGGTGAATTAGCATGGCCTCTGAAATATATTTTGATTTTTGACGTTGGAAACCGGTTTTAATAGAGCGCTTGTGTCGAAGACTGTAGGACTCATGAAGCCGAAAAATTTAAAGGAAGTTAGATTGATGAGGTTTTTCTAAAAGTACATATCGAGGAACAATTATTTTAGCTCCCATTACATTCTGGACTACTTTGTGTCGCCGCGGTTAAATCCTTTGTGTATCCGATACGTAGCACACCAAATATCACGATGCATTGGAAACGTGGTACATGCACATGTTGTATCACTATACAATAAACGAGTTTTAAAGAGGAGATCTTTTCACTGAACGGACTCATTGGAATTTTCTGTATTCACCGTATAAAAGGGCTTAAAATGCTTGTGAGATCAGCCGATGGCAATATGTTTATTTCACGAACAGCCGGTCTGTTTTGGCTCATTCGTTTGCAAAACATCAAATCTTCTCTTAGGAGAGAAATGTTACATGTGACAATACTATGAATATAAATTATCGGTTAAAATCATGTCTTATTTGCCCTCAGAGTAAAAATTATTGAGCTTCCTTCAAACAACTTTGGAAGCGCAACAGAACTTCCGTTCCCAGGATGACGTCATACAAGCGCTGAACCCAATCTCCCCATAACTCGGTTGCGAAACAAAATGGCGGCGTTTTTGGTCGTAATTTCGAGACTTTACCGGGGCATAAAAAAGCCAAGATTCAACCGAATCAAATTTTTTTTTCACGGTTTTGCTTCTAATTCAGAGAAGAATCATTTAAAATGAAAACAATTTTGGGGGCTAGGGGCACTTAAACGATTAGATTATGAGCTCGAGATTTCTATCGCGTGATAGCTGATGAGGGCACAGCCCGAATCAGCTCTCACGCGATAGAAATCCCGAGCTCATAATTTGATTGTTTTAGTATAAATCTTCTAGTCGTTCAAAAACTAAACAAGTAAATTATCTAAATCTTCCTCGCAGACACTTCGAAAACGCGAAGAAGCGGCCGCCATTTTGTTGACAACCGCTACTCACTATCTATCACAGAATAGATAGCGAGTAGCACAGCAAATCAGAGAACGGCATTCGTGATAGAACGCTAGTAGATTTATACTAATCCAGAATATATCGTCAATATTCCTTGCTTAAAAGCGCTTCGGCTAGGAATTGGTTTGAGTGCTCTGTTAAGATACTGTAGGAATGGGAGAGCTATCTTTATAGAAAGAGTCGTATTTCTTGCACACTGTCTCTAGTTCATCCTTATTCTCAACCCATAATGAAGAACGAGATCGATTCCAATCGCCGAAATTTTGTCTAAATAATGTCGCTTAAATTGTGGTTCCAGCTCCTAGGCACACTCAGAAATAGGAAGAGCGCAATTCGCGCAAGTAACAATGGCACATTCCGCCAGACTTCGCTTCAATTGCTGAATTATTCACTTTTACAGGCAGAAACTCGCATTTGCATGCTATCGACTACTATTAAGCCATTGAAAGTGGTACACCAATATGGCGACCGGAAATGATGTGACGTCACGTGAAAACGATCTTTTTACAATAACTGTCAAAATTCTCGGGCGCTGATTAGCTAATTTTTATCGTCAATGGGAGTACAGACAAATGAAATTTAAATTTATGCGAGATAGAGTAGGGCGACACGCAGGCCTTTAATATTGTTGATGACACCCGCCCTGATGGGGAAAAAGAGCTAGAATTATCATATGCTAAACTCGTGTCTTATGTAGAAGCTCCTGAAAATGAAGCAACTGAAAGAAAAACAACCTTGTTTCCGAATTAAGCGGAGTTGACTTGTAAGAAATTGTCCAAAGGCTCTAATCGAAACAAGTTAAAGTGGTTTGTGAAGATTTTTCCCGGTAAAGACACACGATAACAATTCTAACAGTCCAGTTTCTATCGACAAAACATTTCCTAGACTTCTTGTTTTAACAAAACTTTCGCCAGAAACAAAAAACTCCTCGTAACTGTTCATTGGACATCGACGTTCCTTCTGTCAAGTTTCCCACCTGGTGCTCTGAACATGAACTAAACAAAAATCTTGCTCGGAATGACTGAGGAAGAGCCAAACGAAAGTCTTGGACGCTTTTAGGCCAAGGCACGGACCTCTGGAGCCAGTTGGTGTGTTGTTGTTTGTTTACGATTAGAAGATAAAGTCAGTCGAGTAACCGTCCGTCCTTAGAGCACGAACACACACGGACCATGCATGACAAACGTAACAATTTTGAATTCAAGATGATCAAATTTTGAACTGGTCATGTAACCAGTAGGTTTGTATCATAAATTTGGCTGACAAGAGATGTCTACCTCGACAAGAGGGCTCATATCTCTAAATTTCCTTCTTTGTATATCAAGACCCATCCTCGGAGACCCAGGGGCAGAGAGTCGGGTTGGGACGAAGATTCAGGACGAGCGAAAGTTTACAAGACGGACGGGAGAGCCCCTGGGAACATTTCTTTATCGGACTAGTTCCAGAAGCTATTCAAATCCAGTTTCCTGATTGGGCGGAAATTTTCTGGCAAGGAATTTTTTTCTGCCCAATCGGCGATCAGCTTATATATCGCACTCCTTTCGTGACTTCTTATACCGAGGGTCAAACGTCCAATCTGCTCTCAGCCATAGTTTCGATCGCTGTATCGACACTTCGAGAAAAGTTATGGTGGAAAGAGGACCACAAAATCCAGATGTAGACAAATTCAACTTCTACTCAAGCAAAAATCACTTGTAAGGAACTAGAAAAATCAAGATGAAGACCGATCGCAGGTATCGTAAACTTCACGCGAAGAGTTGTTGCAGATTGTTGACAACTCGGCCACAATTGTTGTTGTTTGGTATGAGCTTTTGTTTTTCTCTGGTGTACTCACAGGCAGTGGGCCGCTCCTGAAACTTTTCGGGGCGATGGAATTTCTGTTGCACAGGCCAGGCAAGTTTACCGATCGCGCGAGTGAAACGCAGCCGTTGAATTTTGTTTTGCTCACGAAATCGAATCTTCCACTGCTTACAATCTACTCGAAGTCGCGTCTCAGATGAGCTCAGCTCAGTTTCGAGAGACCTTGAAATGGCCAGAGAAAATCCAGTTTAAAATAATTTACCTGTAGTCGTGGTTGTCTCTCCATCCGCTTATATTATGGCAATCATGAAAGACCAGGTTAAGTGGTTAAGGTCATTGGGCTTGTAGGCTGCTTTTGTGTGGAAAAGTACGGAGGCCGAAATCACAAACCAATTTATCAAATCAACATCAGTTTCCCAATACTCTGACATTCTCTTGCATACAGATGCCGTTTTGACGTTGATGTGAGTTCAGATTATGCTTTTGAAATAGGTGATTACCTTGGTTATAGAGTAAGACTCGAATAGAAACTACTCCAGTGTTTTGGGGGGAAAGGAATGAAAAATGGCATGTATTATGTTAAGATGAAAACATATTTTTACAAACATCATCACTCTCATGAGCATATAGACACTTAATGTTTTCCTTACTACTGGTAGAGTTAGCATAATTTTTTGAGACCTTAGCAGATTTGTGGCAGATGTTTTGCATGGTAATTGGGGTATGGTATTGACCTGATACCTTTTGTAGCATTACATGGCTTTCATAGCTCCTAAGAATTAGGCAGTGTGATATGGTATTGCTGAATATCTTGTGCAGTGCACTTGCTGTGATTAGCCTATTACAGGTGTTTCAGTGAATGATGATGGTAAACTGACTTGTGTTCAGGAAATTGTTTTTGTTTTGAGAAACTGTTTCATGTTAAGGGAAACTGATTTTGTTTTGGTAAACTGATTTGTGATTGACCCTTTTGGGCCGCTGTAGAAAAGCAAAGTGAAAGACCAACAGATAACAGATGGACAATTAAATTTTAAGAACAATTTTAAATTTTTTGTACCCCCCTCTGAAACTGAGGGTGTAATTTCATCTTGGGTATACTCATTGAAAATTTCATTTAGTACAAGTTAGACTTCTCCTGAAGTGCTGGCAGCTGGCTAAAAAGTGGCGTCTTTAAATTTTGAGCTACCTGCTTGTCAATGAATAGTTTCCAACGTTTTTTGAAGGCTGTTTAAATTCTCATCAACAAGCCACCTTCTGTTAGATTCCAGTCAGCTACTCTAAAACCTAATAAAAACTCTGAGGCCATAAGGTTTGTAACAAATAATCACTACAATATCCAACAGATTGCATTGAAAACTTGAATTTAAAGTTACATCTCACTATCAAGAAAACTTCTAAACAAACAAAAACTAAATGAAATAACAATCCCTTCTAGTTTTATTTTGTTATTTTATTGTTTTTTTTTTGTTTCCACTTTATCTTAAGGGGATATCTTACTGAGTGACCATGTTAACATATTTTGTAACTGTATTCAGGTTATGGGTATGGTTTGAAACTTACCTGAAAATAATTTAACTATACTTAGCCATACCATTGTGACCCATTGTATCAGCCTGTTTGACTCAGTGAACTGCATAGTTGAGAATGATTTGTCAATAAGTGGTTATCAAGGGTCTTTCGGCACAAGACACATTTACACTATGTGAGGAACTGAAAACATAGTTCCTTAATTAACTGGAAGCATACATTGCAATGTATCACAGTGTAACTGTACACTTTCTCTAAGGCCTTTTTGTGGTCTCTCTCGAAATTGAGCTGAGACGGTCGATTGCAAGGTTCGATAACTTAAAACGCCGAGCTGTGTGCTTCTCGCCCGATCGGCAAACTTGTCCGGCCCGTGCAACAGAAATTTCATCGCCCCGAAGAGTTTCAGGAGCGGCCCACTGCCCGTAAGTAAACCAGAGAAAACAAGCCCAAACCAAACAACAATGATCCTAGCCACAGAAAAAGACCGAGTAACATGCTGTTCTTCGCGTGAAGTTTACGATGCCTGCGGTCGATCTTCATTTTGATTTTTCTAGTTCCTTGCAAGTGATTGTTGCTTGTTGTTTGTGGGTCCCTTGCCACCAAAATGTTCCTCGTAGGATAAATTTGTCGAACGAACGAGACAAGTGGAACCACTAAAAATATGGTCGACAGCAGATTGACCGCTTACTTGTTGGTGTAAGGAGTCACGAAAGGAGTGCGATATATAAGCTGATCGCCGATTGGGCAGAAAAAAATTCCTTGCCAGAAAATTTCCGCCCAATCACGAAGCTGGATTTCAATAGCTTCTGGAACGAGTCCGATAAAGAAATGTTCCCAGGGGCTCTCCCGACTGTCTTGTAAACTTTCGCTGGTCCCGAATCTTTGTCCCGTCCCGACTATCTGCCCCTGGGTCTCCGAGGATGATCAAGACCAGAGTTGTTACAATTTGCGTTGTTACATTTGACATTAATGAAGTAATTACATTATGTGGTAAAAAGTTAATACAATTCGCGTTAAAGAATTGTTATATTTTGCGTCAAAAGTTGTTACGTTTCGCGTAGGTTGTTACATTTTGCGGCGTAACAGGAAGCCTTTCATTTAGTAACGCCGCTTAGCGATAAAAAAAATTCCAGTCTCATCTTAGCGACAGATAAGCATTAAGTATCTCTGAATCGATAGCAACAAAAGAACTCTGTCTGTGATACCGCAGTTGGTCCTATAAGCGATAGTGAACAATACTAAAGGGAGGTGAGAACCGACCTCTATGCAACATCATTTCCATTTGGACCATAAACGATTTTAAACCAACGTGTTAGAGACCATTCAAATAACGAGCAAATCCTAACATCTCTGCAACATACACAACAAAAATAACACACAACTGTATTTTCCATGATCAGCCACGACTTTCACTGTTATATGGACATTAACTTTCAGCTTATCACTCACCGCTTGATTAAAAGATAAATTCTGAACAAAGCCAGCAAAACGTATGGCAGAATACACTGACGTTCCCGCGGGAAAGCTAATTTATCGTGGAACCGCGGCCCAGTTGTTTATTGTTTGGCTATAACACCGGGAATCGAACCCGTGACACATTGGTGGAAGGCGAGCGCTCTCACCTCAGCGCCAACCCTGCTTTCCATGATCCGTTATTGGATGTACCTGACTTCGACACCTTACTGCTCCCTAAAATCATTTTTTTAGCCCTTTTCACCTACAATAGCCTTCGCTTACACATTTTCCAAATTTTCTTTTGCTAGTTGCTACATTAATTTCCTTCAACCAAAGAGCTGAAAACTCAAATTTTGAAAAATGGAATCCCCGAAGGTTTACAGTAAACTTACGTTTTTAATACTTCTTGAAATTATATATCCAAACGTCCTGGCAGCCACCTAGCCCATATCGTTTACTCTTAAAATATTAATTTGCAGTTCATTCAACAAACTGGCTTTAAATACCTCAAAACTATCTTTAAAAGCTTTACAGCTATTACGCCGTTGCAAAGCAAAATTTTGGATAAAGACTCACGAGAGTCACTAGATTATATTTAGAGCTTAGTGAAAATTATACCAGGACAAGAATGACTTATACTACAATGTAAACAAAACAGCTCATCCGAAAAACCGAATGCTACAAATCTGCTACCAACAACTGTGTTTTTTGGTGGTAACCGTGCAGCCAGCCTTCTTGGATCCCACAAACCATCAACGTATTGACATTTAGTAACTGAGATTCAACACGCGAGAAACAGCAGAATTGAGTTGAGATACGCTTCACGGCTTCCGACAAGCGACGAAGTGTTTATAAAACTTGGGCGTATCAGGAATAAAAAGCTCTTGATGCAGACACTCTAAAGAGGTGCATATAATCCACATTTCTATCAAAGCATGATTTTTATTCAGTTGACCCCACTTTAGCAAAACCTTACGCTTTCAACAGAAACTGTCAGGATTGAAGAGATTGGAAAGGGAAAACGAATACAGAAGTCGCCGTTCCCGCTATCCTTTGCTTGATCAAAATAAAATAATTGTCGAAATAAGCGATGATTATTTCAACTTCACACCCGAAGTGATACGAGGAGGACAGACCTTATCCATAGCGAATTTACTGGTTTATTTTTTACGTTATCTATTTCCATTTCATGCTAGCATACTAATTTTATTTTGATTGGCCAACAAATGACATCAAACATAAACATTAAATTTAAATTTCCCTTCGTGAAGAATAAATCATAAAAGCTGAGTCTTTCAAAAGCCTCTTCGTGGAGTAACTCAAAAACCTTCTACTCAAAGAACTCGAATAAAGCCGGTACCTCAGTCTCTTTCTGGCGGTTGTTACTGAATCAGCAATACAATTTTGGTCATCAGCGTGTCATAGGATAGCAAGCCTCATTCAACTTCGGTTCCAAGTCAGGCAGAATGGTTTGTTGTTCAATTTTAGTTGAACTAATCCTCACCGCCGAATGAAAAGCGACAGAAAAAAATGCCACTTGGAAACTGAAACCATGCTACACTTTTACTGTCAACACTTGTAATTGTTGTTAGGCTTCTTTAGCAAACAATTTAAGTCACTGAAGTGTTCAGGGAATACACACTTTACTCTTCCAATTTTCGTGAGATTGTCTACTTTCCGAAAATGCTATCTGGTCATATTTTGCATTTCAAACGATAGCGTTGCCTCTCCCGAAAACGAATTTAAGTTTCCCAGTGGTGGCAAATTTCAGAAAAGAAAATTCAAGTTTTGATCACAATTTTATCTTGATTTCTCACGCGAAAAAGTCCTCGCCAAATCAAACCGTTGAGAGCTCCTGAAAATCAAAGCAAGCCGTAATCTTCGTTCCTGTGCATGAAATGAGAGCACCTATGGCTGATTAGCCCAGAGCAACAGATTAATTAGAGAGCTATATCAATTGCATCGGATGCAAACGTCTTGGGCAAATTTTAGAACAGGATAAGCGATCGGTCGATAGTGTAGCATATAAAACGTGAAAAAAAATAGACTTTCATATTTATTTTGAAAAACACTGGATTGAACATTGAGGGAGTTCACAATTATTAAGGATGTCTGATTTGCTGAGTACAAGAAATCAATGCCAAAGTGGATAATTTTAATTCCATAAAAAAGTGTCTTCAACAAGTGAGTAAGGGAAAACAACAAGACAAATGAGCGTAGAGGGCGTTTTCGATTTACCAAGAGATTCCGGTCGTGATGTAAATGGAACACATGTTTTTGGTTCGTTCCAATGGAAAATTTCCGAAATAAACGGAACTTCTGGGCGTTTTCCATTTACCAAGAAATTCCGGAAATTCCGGTTGGGATGTAAATGGAACACATGTTTTTGGTTCGTTCCACTGGAAAATTTCCGCAATAAACGGAGCTTCTGAAAAGGTAGTCCTGTTTTCCCGTTGGAAACTTTCGCGCATGTTTATTTTTCAAACGAGACAGTTTCCCAGACAACTGTGTCGCCTGGACCAATGAAAATGTTTCGTTTGGAGCACGAAACTATGAATGTTTGTCAAACGAACGTTGCACGTTTCGTTCACCTGGTGTGTAGGTTTGACATAATTAAAGATATTTTTTAGGGTTTTGGACGCTTCGTGCCATTGCAACTTCAGAAAGATGGAGGCGCGAAAAGTAGACAAGTTCGGTCGAACCTATCGCACTGGAATTGCTCCTATGGCGTTCCATGCCCGCCAAAATTCAACTTTGTATTTTTCATTGTACTTTCTACATTTTATCCTACATAGAACATTTCAACTTTCATTCTCAACATTCAACATTGTAGTTGTTAGTTTAGACATCCAACACTGGCTTTTCGACATGCAACTTACGCAAAGAAGATTTAGTGAAAGTTTTCAAAATCCAAGTTCTCGTGTTCGACATTCAACTTTTCGTATTCGACATCCTAGTTTTTTAATTCAACTTTCGTTCGCTGGTCAGGGTCGGTAAAAATTGTGGGCTCATCGACCTGACCCACCACCCCTAGAATCAACAGCTTAGTGACTTTCCATTGGAGTAGGCCCAGGAGATACTCTCCACCCCCAGACAGTTGTTTCAAGACGGTTTCTTGGAAAAACAGGATCAACGGATTAATGAGTCACCGGATCGAGGATCACTGGATCAAGGATCAGAGCTGGAAAATTTGGAATTTCAGAAAATTCTACAGCTGTAGCTAGAAAATTTGTTTATAGGCGAACAAATGACGTCCTAGATTTTAATTCAGACATACCTGGGCCGTAGCCATACGAAAATTGTCACCAAGGCATATAAGTATACGGAAAAAACACCTGTTTAATATTTAAATTTAACATTATTTTTTAATACATATATATATCCTGTTACAGGAACATCAAAAAAGCTTAGGCTTCTCTGAAACTACACAAAACTACACAGACTGCTTAGATTGTTCTTCGTAAGACACTCACACACAAAGAAGTAAAATATAATGTAAATTAAAAATGTTTACTGAGGCAACTGCCTCGGTTCGCCTTATACTAGCTACAGCCCAGCATACAAACGTTATGACTAGTGTCGTTGTCTGTTTGAGTTTTGTATGGCAGAGCTGGGTAGATAACTTGTAAAGGTAATTTTTTTAAAAACAACTTTTTAGCGAACAGATGGACTATCAAGGCGGCTTTCAGGAAAAAAGTGATTTACAAGTTTACCTCAAGGCGAATGCGGTCAGCGAAATCATCGCAACTACTTTAGCGAGTCATGCTTAACCGTTGGTGCCGGTGCGGTTCCGATGTTTAAGCTGTCGAGCAACAGAATTCAGTGAAAAAAAGTGGGTCAAACGTTAGAATCATTTATTGTTATCGGAAATGATCAAAAGTGTGGGAAACTTAGGCTTTTGTACATTATGCTAGCATTTTTTCGAGCATTTTAGTGAGGCAAAAGCATTGAGCATTATTCGAGCATTTTAGTGGCATTTTTCTGGAAAATTAATTTTTTTTTCCGAGAAACTGAGAAAGGGTTTACCCTGGTTAAATATGTTATTGTTATTACTATTATTATGTTTACTATTATTATGTAGAATGTAGCACAGGGATTTTCCCTGGGAAGACATATCCAGTCAAGTCTCATCCCAAGACCTCAGACTTCCAGCACTTTCCTGAGGATATGTGCCGATCCGAGGAATGCCGACTTTTGCATCGTCCTTGTTCGGTTTTTAATTCCTAGTTGCTCCAAGTGGCCTGCCAGCTTCTTTGACACTGAACCTAATTTATTTATTATTATTATTATTATTATTATTATTATTATTATTATTATTATTATTATTATTAAAGAAATTATTTTTTAAACTCAAAATTCGTAGATGATTTCGAGGATTAAATTTTTTTGGCTGTATTTATGAACTTGTATACGCTTTTGTTGTTACTTGCAACACTTATACGTTTTTGTAAGTGTGAACAGTTAACACCATGTTAAAAACTTTGAAATTAATTTTAAAAAACCGTATAAATAATGAGCATTATCCGAGCATTTTAGTGGCTTTTTTTGGGAAGACCGAGCATTTTAGTGGGAAAATTAGAGCATTAAGGTGGGGATTTTAGTGGGGGAAAAAAGCATAATGCACAAAAGCCTAGGGAAACTCTGCCTGTTGATCTTATCGGTGACAAAAAAATAACAACTCTTCCTTGCAAGTTGTCAGGTACTTTCTTAAAAAAAAATCTCGTAAGAGTAAGTTCTAACTGATTCTACAATCCGTCTTCTTTACATTTTCGACTTGCTGCTTCCGTGTATACTCCACGGGACTGACAACAACAACTCCGTTAGGCCGGGCGATGCAATTTTATCACTTTCGGAATCAATTGGTAATTGACGTCTCTTGTGAAATCCCGTCGGAGGTCCCGAAGTAGCACTAAACCTTCAGATGCACTCCACCTGCTCTTCCTTTAAGGATTTGAGGTAAAAAAATTTGAAAAGACGAAGTTAAAGCAGCTGAAAATTTGATGTTCACATCGGTAGCTGCCCAAATAGCTTCGTGTTTTTTTATGGCACCGGAAGTCAGAATGATATGCGATCACATACCGGCATGTTATACAAATCTGAAATAAAGAGTCAAGCATTCAGGACAATTTAGAAATTCCACGTAGATTGAACCGCTTGTTACATCTTCTCCAATATAGAAAGCAGCACCTCTTTAGTCACATAAGATGCATTAAATGTCTTTTCCCTCCAATTTCGTGGCATATGCATAAGTGAATTACCGATAGGGAAATCGCTCCGCGAGCTGTATGTCTCGCAGTCGTAGCTGTCCAGGTACTAGTAGTTCGGAGCTAAAAGAGTCGACTATTTTGAATTCACTCCGAGTTTCGGTATGCGAAAATTGCACTCCACAAAGTGGTATGGCTTTTTATTCATTATATTTATAATATCTACATTTATTATATTTATTTATATTTGAAGCCGGAAACGCTTTTGTGCCGAGTTTTCTCCTCCAAAACACAACGTTAATATAACGCGCTTGAGCATACGAGAGATCTTGGCTGAGTAACGCAGGGGTGCAATCAATCATATGCATGTCTATTAATTTATTGAATTGTTTATTTTGAACTGCTCCTTGATCCGGTGATTCATTAATCCGGTGATCCTGATTTTCCAAGAAACCGTCTCGAAACAACACTGTCTAGCCGGTGGAGAGTGTCTCCTGGGCCTACTCCAATGGAAAGTCACTGAGCGGTTGACTCTAGGAGTGGTGGGTCAGGTCGATGAGCCCACAGTTTTGACCGACCTCAGACCAGCGGACGAAAGTTGAATAAAAAACTAGGAGGTCGAATATACAGAAAGTTGAATGTCGAACACGAGAACTTGGATGTTGAAAGCTTTCACTTCATCTTCTTCGCGTAAGTTGCATGTCGAAAAGCCAATGTTGGATGTCGAAGCTAACAACTACAACGTTGAATGTTGACAATGGAAGTTGAAATGTTCTGTGTAGGATAAAATGTAGAAAGTACAATGGAAAATACAAAGTTAAATTTTGGCGGAGATGGAACGCCATACGGGGCTTGATCATGAGTCGAATGAAATTATTCCATTCGACTCATGATCAAGCCCCGCGCAAAACAGAGCTAAAATAACTTTCTCAGCCAAACTCACAAAAATAATATAATAATATAAATCCCTGGCCAAACTATCGAACAAAGTTGGATTGAACGTTCCAACTTTGCTCGATCCGACATTGTTCGACCGTTTGGCCGCCCCTGTTGGATGATGTTCGTCCAACAATTTTTGTTCGATCAAATGTTGGATAGAGTTTGCTTTTGATCAAACATTACGTCCAACAATTCTGCTCAGTGAAAAAATGTTGTAGTGTTTTGCCGCTCTTCCAACAAAGTTGTATCCTAAAGTGAGTCATGTTCGCCCTGCTAGCCAATAAATAATCGCTATTTTGGTGTTCTGTTTGCAGAGGCCCGGTTCAATAAAGCGTTTAAAATTTCTGCGAACTGATCCGGGCTCATTCTCATCATCTCCGCGGGTGTATCTTGCACTGATAACTGTAGAGCGGTATGGAACACCCTTTACAGCTCGCTCTCTTAACAATTCCATGGATTTTTCCTCTCTTGACACCGTCATTTACGCCCTCGAACAGCTGTAGTACCATAAATATTACATGTCACGTTATATAAGCGCTTTTCGTTTCCGTTTTAGCGCTATGTTTTGAATTAAATTTAGCGCCAACTTGTACCGGAAGCTTGTTTCGTCTAGCAATGTTGTATAGTGTTTTGCCACTATCTCAACATTCACATCCAACATTGCTGGATGTTAGATCCAACTTTGTTCGATAGTTTTGCCAGGGCTTAAATCTTAAATCAATCCAGGATTTAATTTTTTAATAAAAGTGCAACGATGCCATGAAAAACAGGACTGGTGAAATTGTTTTCTCTTCTGCTGGGATAACCAGCGCGAGAACGGCGTCAATACACTTTTACATCTTCTTTTGAACTCATTGTATTAATTTTTTTTAGACACTGACCACAGATTGTAACTCAACAGAAAACTTGCAGCTAGCGAGCGCTTAACTCTTAAACAGTTCAGTTTTGATACTCAGAACTCGACAAATTACAGAGCAGTAACTGTAAATTGAAAAATATGCGTTTTTATGGAATAACTGGTGGAGAAGTTGACAATTCAGACAAGACGTCCATTAATCATTTCCGTCCATTTCTTCAAGACTGCGCGCCAGTGAGACAGACGGCTTTTCAGATCTTCTGTTAATTTACTCCACTTTGTACCTCCTTTAGCTCGAGGATTAATCGAGAGTTTCGCCAAATCTTTGTAATGGTGTTTAAAGAGAGCTTCTGTTACCGGCTCAAAAAATAACGAAACGATCTCGGAATGTATCTGGTCACTCGATCGCCACCTTCCAGGAGAATTTTATCTATTATCAGTGATTTCATGTCCTGATTCAGAGCAATTCCGGTGCGATAGGTTCGACCGAATTTGTTGACTTCTCACGCCTCTATCTTTCTGAAGTTGCATACACGCAGCTATCAAAACCCTAAAAACTGTCTTTAACTTTGTCAAACCTGCACATCAGGTGAACGAAACGTGCAACGTTTGTTTGACAAACATTCATAGTTTCGTGCTCCAAACGAAACAATTTCATTGGTCCAGGTGACACAGTTGTCTGGGAAACTGTCTCGTTTGAAAAATAAACATACGCGAAAAAACGTTCACGCTTCACGGTTGAACGCAAATGGTAGTACGAGGGCGCTTTCCATTCAGCCAAAATTTTCGAGATTTCCGGTTCGAAATCGAATGGAACGTGCAAAGTTCCGGGAAAAGTTTCCGAAACTTTAGGAATACGTTTTGAGTGCACCCTCTTTGTTGGAATTTCCAGAATTACCGAAATTTTCGTGTTCCATTCGCGATAGATATCGGTTTAGTCTCCCTACCGGGCGTGAGCTCACGTGGACAAGCGGAAAAGCCAATAAGCGGACGAAGCACTTTCAGTATGTCAATGCACGTGACCTAGAATTCTGGGAAGTAGTCGGACGCTTTCCATTCGACCAGCGAAAATTTGTACCGGTTATTTTTGCTGAATGGAAAGCGCCCCGAGTCAAGGTTTCACCAGTTCCAGGTCTTTCACAGCCATATCTTTGGTAAGATGGCGGCTCATTAATAGTTTATACGAATGCCCCGTGTGTCATGGACTAGCACCCGATCTTCATACGTTAATGAATCACAATTGTGTGATGTATGCCAATGGTAAGCAGAATTTATTGAAGAAAAGATTAAATTTTGCCCGAGGGTCTTTTATTCTGATTGTTTCCCTCGTAATACTTTGCATCTGAAATTAACCAAGGTCTTTCGTTATTCTCCTTTCACAGTAGGCGTATTAAGTGCGACTTTGCCAAACGACCAATAAGAGTATCGCTGAGGAATCTTCCAGTGGCTTCATTTCCCTGCACTGAGCTTCAAGGGTCCCTCGAGTCGCCCTGAAGTGGCTTGTAAATATTCATCGATGAAATATCGTGGCATTATATTTTTAAAAAACCCTTGGTTTCGGCGATGATCGCGCCTCATATAAGTTGCAACCGCTGCGAGGATAGGAGTGTCATCATCGTCTTCTCAATTTAAAAGACCTTCTTACATAGACAACTCGACAGTTTCATTTAAGACATATGGCTATGTTGCCATTTGGAAGTTTAGCGGGAAAGTGTGGAGCCCGAGAATGAATGAAACTTTTGTCAAATGGAACGCGTTCTTCACCGATGGTCATTTCCCATCGAAATTTCCGGAATTTTTTGGTAAATGGAAAACGCCCAGAGACAAACATAAACAATCGATATGTGTAGCTGCATGGTGACTAAACCGGGTATCTATTCAACAAGTTGCGGGGTTAGGTCTAGCAATCAGTAATTGAAAGCAATTCACTAAATAAAACAACTGTATTATGCATCAATTCTTTAATTAAGATCTTATCGAAAGATCCCTGTCAAATTACACAATAAACCAAACAGGCGAGATACCCAGATCATTTGCAACACTGATCGAAAACAAAATCGAATAACTAGGAAGTACTGCGGCGGCACTGCCAATAAGTACAGCACATTAATCTCCCGGGGGGGGGGGTTCTCCCAGAAAAATTGGGTGGGGGTGTGCGGCCCGCTTCCTGAAACCCTTACCCTATTTCAGACCAAAATCTGTGATTTTCCCTACCCTATTTCACACCCGACCAAAAATTTGATACCCTATTTCAGAACTATTTCACGTACACAGTTGGCGTAAACATAATAAAAAGACAAAAAAGAAGGGCTTTTGTTGATGGTCTTATGGGCTAAAGACGAAGAAATAGCTTCCTCTAAGAAACATATCAAATTCAAGACAAGAGCGCTCAGACCATACCCTATTTCAGACCAAAATGGTCAAAATTGATACCCTATTTCAGACCAAAACGGTTCAAACCACACCCTTTGGGGCCGCACATACCTATATAGCTCATATAAGGCAGTACCCCCCGGAATTAATATCAACTGAGATGCACGGAACAAAGATTCAAGGTTCTTTTCACCAATCACTCTTAATTTAAGTTACTCACCCGTCTTGTCCTGAAATGATCTTCGTTACAAACTTTGTCTTTGTCCTCTTGCAAGAAAGGAGATTCTGCAACCTGTGACAATTCACAAACACATTGACATGTACAAAAATGTAGAAAACATTCGGAGAACACGAAAGTCCTAACATCTCTACTATAATACACACACGGGAAAAAGACACACAGCTGCATGATCAGTCGTGGCTTCTAACACTGTTCTCAGAATGTTGACCTTCAGTTCACTCACCACTTAATCAGACTTTCATTCGGAAGGATACAAACAAAAACTGGCAGAACCAGCCACTTCACTCGCGATGAGATCGGTAGAAAGCAGAACTGAAAGCGGAACACGTTTCTGGATCTTTCGATGAAAGTAGAATGACTACATCAGGCGATATTTTTAAACTTTACACCCGGAAGTCATATGATTAGGCACGTCCTAAAACTATTCATTGGGCGAATTTACCTTTCACTTTCACCATTTGAAGGTCGGTTCATTATTCATAGACTATTCCATTTCAATTGCCTTAAACGGCGGCATAATTTTGAAGAAAAAGCAAGCAAGGCTGCTTACACGCAAGGAACATTTTTCATCTTCGTCAGGGAGTTACAGATTATGATCCCGAGGCAAAATGACATTACTGTTTAAAACCAGATTTCATAGTGCTCCTTAATAAACTAATAGCACCTGCTTTGTCAGTATTAATGTTGAGTACACGTGATAAATCAACAATCAATCAATCCATCCACCATTTGTTCAACATTCAATCAATCAATGACTTTATTTATGAGTCCGTTCTAAACGCTGCCCGCAGTGGCCTACCAATGGGGAACACTGACAAGATAACTTACAAATATAGCCACAGTGCCACGCATTGGCTATTCGTACGGCACCCTTAAGCGGATTTTGATTTTCTATTCGTACGGGAGTGCTCAGTTTTCGTAGAATTTCTATGGAATTTTTTTTTTCTGCTGGTCCAAACTATTATAAGTTTGTTTGGGTGCATTAAGCGATTTTAGTAAGCACCGAAAATTTAATTCAAACTCATTTTCCCAATCTGTGCATACTTTAAGAACAACGCAATTCGCGACACTCAGCGAGACTTGATAAACAGATCAAGCGTCGCGAAATGAGTCGTTCGCATAATATGTACAGAGTGCACAAATTAGTCTGAATCAAATCCACAGCTCTCACTAAAATTGTTTAATGCACCTAAAGAAACATAACATAGTTTGGATAAGCAAATATAAAAAATTCCATAGAAATTGTACGAAAATTGAGGACTCCCGTACGAATAGAAAATAAAAGTCCGCGTACGGGTGCCGTACGAATAGCCACTGCGTTAAATGAAACTCCCAATAAGACTACTTGCGCAGCTGGTACAATATGCCCTAGCGAATGGTTTTTGTCTCGTTACGACTAAAACTTAACAGATCACTGTGCTTACTGATAAAGCTTCTATCGCTGTCCTGCCAGGGTCATAAGTACTGTTATCTGGTTTTCAGTCACTGTTCCAGACTAACAGATTTTTATAAATTTCCCGGTTTATTTCAGTTTAACGTAATCTATTTCCATTTCATGCCAGTATAATACATCTTACATAAACATTGAGTCTTCCCTTTGTCAAATAAATCATAAAAGCTGAGTCTTTCGAAAGCCTCTTCGCGGAGTAACTCAAAAACCTTCTTTCCAAAGAACTCGGATAAAACCGGTACCTCAGTCGCTTTCTGACGGTTATTACTGAATCAGCCATACAATTTTGGTCATCAGAGTGTCATAGGATAGCAAGCCTCATTCAACTCCGGTTCAAGGTCAAGAATGGCTTGTTGTTTAATTTTAGTTACACTAATCCTCCCCGCCGAATAAAAAGAGACAGCAAAAATGCCACTAAGAAACTGTTCAACCATGCTACACTTTTACCGTTAACACTTGTAAATTGTTGTTAGGCTTCTTTAGAAAGCAATTTTTAAAAGTCACAGAAATGCTTAAGGAAAACACACTTTACTTTCCCAATTTCCGAGAGATTGTCTACTTTCCGAAAATGCTATCTGGTCATATTTTGCATATCAAACGACAGCGTTGACTCTCCGAAAGAAAAGGAATTAGTTTCCCAGTACTAGTGGTGGCCAATTTCATAAAAGAAAATTCAAGTTTTGAAGATCACGCGATTTCTCACGCGGAAGAGTCCTCGCCAAATCAAACTGTTGAGAGCTCCTGAAAATCAAAACAAGCCGTAATCTTCGTTCATGTGTAAGAGCACCTATGGCTGAATATGAGTGGAGTTTTCGGTTTTGGCCCAGAGCAACAGATTAACGAGAGAGCTATATCAATTGCATCTGATACAAACGTCTTGGGCAAATTTTAGAACAGTGTAAGCGATCAATCGATAGTGTAGCATATACTAAAGTGACAAAAATAGACTTCAATACTTTGAAAACTACTGGATTGAACATTGTGCAGGGGTGTTCACAATTATTGAGGGTGTCTGATTTGCTTAGTACAAGAAATCAATGCCAAAGTGGATAATTTAATTCCATAAAAAAGTGTCTTCAACAAGTGAGTAAAGGAAAACAACAGAGAAATCAACGTAGAGACACACATAAACAATCGATATGTGTAGCCGCATGGTGACTAAAACTGGGTATCTATTCAACAAGTTGCGGGGTTAACAATAGCTTTAGCAATCAGTAATTGAAAGCAATTCAGTCAAAAAAAACTGTATTATGCACCAATTCTTCAATTAAGATCTCATGGAAAGATCCCTGTCAAATTACACAACAAACCAAACAGGCGAGATACCCAGATCATTTGCAACACTGATCGAAAACAAAATCGAGTAACTAGGAAGTACTGCGGCGGCACTGCTAATAAGTACAGCACATTAATATCATCTGAGAAGCACGGAACAGGGATCCAAGGTTTCTTTTCACCAATCACTCTTAATTGAAGTTACTCACCCGTCTTGTCCTGAAATGATCGTTACAGACTTTGTCTTTGTCCTCTTGTAAGAAAGGAGATTCTGCAACCTGTGACAATTCACAAACACATTGACATGTATATCTCTATAGCCGATCACAATGTATGGGTATGCCGCATTGATTTGTAAATGACTTGGCTCTTTCTTTAAAACACTGTTCTTGTAGAAAAGTCCTCAGTGAACAATTTTCAAAGTTAATTGAATATAATGTCATTCCATCAAGAAAATCTCTGGATTCACGTTCTCTGAATCGATGACCACTAAAGAAATCTGATCTGCGATACTGTACTTGGTCCTATGAGCGATCATTAACCTGGAATCGAGCGATCTAGAAAGATATGAACCAAACCTTATCAAAGCCTTACTTCCAATTAACCAGAAGCGATTTTAAACCAACAAATTAGAAAACATTCGGAGAACACGAAAGTCCTAACATCTCTACTATAATACACACACGGGAAAAAGACACACAGCTGCATGATCAGTCGTGGCTTCTATCACTGTTCTCAGAATGTTGACCTTCAGTTCACTCACCACTTAATCAGACTTTAATTCCGAAGGATACAAACAAAAACTGGCAGAACCAGCCACTTCACTCGTGATGAGATCGGTAGAAAGCAGAACTGAAAGCGGAACACGTTTCTGGATCTTTCGATGAAAGTAGAATGACTACATCAGGCGATATTTTTTAACTTTTTATCCGGAAGTCATATGATTAGGCACGTCCTAAAACTATTCATTGGGGGAATTTACTTTTCACTTTTGTTTTCCGGAGGCTATCTATGATTTTGGTTCGTAACCTAATCATATAAACAGCAAGCATTTTTTTTACTGGTAACACCACGCGCACAGAGGTTTATTTTAAACTTGTTTAATTACAGTAAGATTAACCGTTATCCAACCACCTCAAAACACCCTGCTGAATAAGGCCATTGTAAACAAGGAAAGAATTGCCTTTATAAAAAGTTCCAGTACTTACTGTTAGACGTTCTTTGGCGAAACCCTTAAAAAGCAGACTAGATACAGAATATATATTCGGCAACGCTTGGCCGGTCGTGTGCGAAAACATCACCAGCTTAGATCTCTTGTCAGAGAACGTCTTCTGCAAATTTTAGAACCGATTAAGAATTTGTGTTACAAATGACATCTATATTCCTTACCGTCTCTAGACTGAAAGAATCCTTCCTTGATTTCCTTTATGTAAAGAAGGAATTTATAACCTAAAAAAATTGGCAATAAAGATGGAGTTTAAGACGGTTAAAAATATAATCGGACATCGAACTGAATGCAACAGCCATCCCGCTGAGTACATAAGATGAATTTTCAAGTTATTAAAGAAAGTATCTTCCTTTTTTAAGGCTGGAAATAAAAACATAAGGAAAAAGAAACATAAAAACCAGGCATAAGCAATCGTTATGTGCGGTTTGTGATCGATGATAAATAGTGTAAACTGTGTTTGTTGGACGAGCGATCAGAGCGATCACTGATTGATGAATAAGCAACGGCATTCTGAGTCACGCTCATAACATTTGGCTTACGGTAATCCGCGAAACGAAACGAAACAATTAGTAATCGACGAAACAAAAAAAACAAATAGATGACACGAGAAATTTGACCTCCCTTCGAAAACCGTCCTCGCTAGATGCCTTGTTTCGCTAAATACCAATTGCGGTCGATTGGTAATCGACGAAACAATGCTCGCAAACTATTTTCAAAAGCGCCCTGCCTTCGAAAATTATCTTGTTGGATAAAGCAAATACTGGCCTACAGATGACAGGAGAAATTTGCCCTTTCTTCTAAAAAGCGTCCTCGCTAGATGCCTTGTTTCGCTAAATACCAATAGCGGTCGATTGGTAATCGACGAAACAAGGCTCGCAAACTATTTTCAAAAGCGCCCTGCCTTCGAAAATTATCTTGTTGGATAAAGCAAATACTGGCCTACAGATCGATGACAGGAGAAATTTGCCCTTCCTTCGAAAACTGTCCTCGCTAGATGCCTTGTTTCGCTAAATACCAATAGCGGTCGATTGGTAATCAACGAAACAAGGCTCGCAAACTATTTCAAAAGCGGCCTGCCTTCGAAAGTTATCTTGTTGGATAAAGCAAATACTGGCCTACAGATGACAGGAGAAATTTGCTCTCCCTTCGAAAACTGTCCTCGCTAGATGCCTTGTTTTCGAAGGGAGGTCAAATTTCTCGTGTTATCTATTTGTTTTTTTGTTTTGTTTTGTTTTGTTTTTTTGTTTCGTCGATTACCAATCGACCGCTATTGGTATTTAGCGAAACAAGGCATCTAGCGAGGACAGTTTTCATCATCTTGTCCGAGAAAGCAAATACTGGCCTACAGATGACAGGAGAAATTTGCTTTCCCTTTGAAAACTATCCTCGCTATATGCCTTGTTTCGCTAAATACCAATAGCGGTCGATAAATCGCTGCCGCTGTAAGCGTTTTCTGTCAACCGATGGTCTTTGTCAACACGTGGTATCTGTGGCCGAGAAAATGAAACGGTTGGCGGAATTTCTGACGTACTACAGAGAAAAGAAAAACAAGGCATCGACAGTCATGTTCAAAAAAGTCCCTACCAATGCAGGCGAAAAGCCTTCCAGCAAAAAACGAAAAGGAAAAAACAATGTTGAGGCAAGACCAATCACAGAAGAAGAGGACCCTCATAATTTTAGCCACCCACAAAGGCCCCTCGTTACACGGAATACTACCACAATGACGAGCCCTTTTATGTCGTCTTTCCAAAAAATCATCTTCAGGCCATTCAATGTATCTCATACAACATTGCCTTTCCTCGCAGAATGCCCATGGCTCCATACGACCTTGCCTTCGCACACAAGGAACGGTGGGAGTACCCAGTAAAAGACGTCAAGGGGAAATTCACCAATCGATTTTATTGTCTACGCCCAGAATGCGTCCTAAAACGTCATCCGTACTTCTGGAAACGTCTGATTCAGATAAAAGATGAAGTTCAGAAGGAACTTAAGGAAAGCCACAATAAACTGCTTCTGGACACTTTCCAAGTCGAGTTCACAAACTTTAGAGGATGTTAGTACGCACTTCTAAAGCTAAAGTCAACTTCCGTCCTAAATCACAAGAATTGGGGCCCTTTCAACTAGACTGCTAAACACAAACTGCTCCGAAATGACAAGCATCCCTCTGTTATTCCTTTTCGGATAATGATGATGGATACATTTATTCCTTTTACTTTTGTTCTTTTCTGGCTCTCCCAGTTATAAACAAAAACAAGGAGAGTTGATTAAGTTTTGATTTCTATAAGCGACCAATGGTGTAAATAATCAGATTGAAGGCTCCCAGAGAAGAGCGAACCTGGGGCCTGTTTTTAATGGATATGTATTGTTTTTGTAAAGATCCGATGGTTCCGACTATTTCGCAATCAGTGTGTTAATGTTCTGAATCAACCAACATAATGCAACTAAAGGAGATTGTTTTGTTGTTTATCGTGTTCGTAATCAAAACATCGCGAGAAATACAACATGCAGGCCAAATGGTTACCCAACAAAATATTATTTCGAAGAGAGTAAATTTTTTATGTCATCTGTAAGCCAGCATATTTGCATTTTCGAACAAGATAATTTTCGAAGGCAGGGCACTTTTGAGAATAGTTTGCGAGCCTTGTTTCGCTGATTACCAATCGACTGCTATTGGTATTTAGCGAAACAAGGCAACTAGCGAGGACAGTTTTCGAAGGGAGGGCAAATTTCTCCAGTCATCTGTAGGCCAGTATTTGCTTTATCCAACAAGATAATTTTTGAAGGCAGGGCGCTTATAAAAAATAGTTTGCGAACCTTGTTTCGTCGATTACCAATCGACAGCTATTGGTATTTAGCGAAACAAGGCATCTAGCGAGGACGGTTTTTTAGGAGAAAGGGCAAATTTCTCCTGTCATCTGTAGGCCAGTATTTGCTTTATCCAACAAGACAATTTTCGAAGGCAGAGTGCTTTTGAAAATAGTTTGCGAGCATTGTTTCGTCGATTACCAATCGACCGCTATTGGTATTTAGCGAAACAAGGCGTCTAGCGAGGACAGTTTTCGAAGGGAGAGCAAATTTCTCCTGTCATCTGTAGGCCAGTATTTGCTTTATCCAACAAGATAATTTTCGAAGGCAGGGCGCTTTTGAAAATAGTTTGCGAGCCTTGTTTCGTCGATTACCAATCGACCGCTATTGGTATTTAGCGAAACAAGGCATCTAGCGAGAACAGTTTTCGAAGGGAGGTCAAATTTCTCTTGTCATTCTCGTGTTTCGTTTCGTTTCGCGGATTACCGTAAGCCCATAATTTTTAGCTTATCACTCACCACTTGCTCGAAATCTCACTTCCAAACGAAACCAACGACAAATTAAAACTTGCAGGATGATGATCAACGAACAACGCCACTGCTAGACTGTTCACAGTCCTCTATTTTTCCGTGAAATCGTCGAGATCGAGCGCGTTTTACCGTTAATGGCGGCCAATCGGCATTTTGATTTTCAAATGTACCGAGTCAGCGGGCGTCAGGGATTATATATCTCTAGGGGGAGGGGGGCGAGAAAAATAGAGGGACTGCGCAGCCATCTGATTGGTCATTAGACAATAGAGGTTAACCTGTGTTGACAATAGGTTGGCTAACACTGACAAGCCGTTGACCCGCATGTCGACAGTTCTAAAAATGGCTATCGCGCGCGGGGTATCAGTTTTTAGACAGATTAACTAAGCGCCTTGGAGGTTTAGTTTTGAAGGAAAACAAGAAGAAGCGTTGAAAAATTTTCTGTATGGCAAAGATGTGTTTGCTGTACTACCTACTGGCTTCGGGAAGAGCTTTTCTCAAAGCTTTGTCATTGCAAAAGAAATGGGGGGCTGCGTCACTGGTCCGTGTTGTTTACTTATATCGTCCCGGTTCGCAACATCGTGGAAGAGCAAGTAAACTACAACGATTTTGGCATGACAGCCAAGGGTCTCGAGAAATCCTCTGAAGAAAAGATGTTTTGGGATTTCAGATGAGGGGGAAATTATTTAAATGGCATCAACTGTACCAAAGATATTAGTTTTCACGGCAACACTAAATTTAGTACTCGCCATAATGTCATTTCTCTCTTACTTGCAAGCTATGTTACATCCTCGAATAGAATTTTTGGATTACTCTTTAACTCATATCAAAAACAGTTCTGATAGTGGTAACCGTCATTGTTTGTAGTTTATTTTGGTATATAACTTTTGTCTTTTACAAGCGAATTGAAGGAGTAAAGTTTTTTACACCTGAGGGGAATGTAATGCGTGTCACTGATTTTAAGATGGCGGCGAACGGGAAATATAGCACTTTCACAAAGGCAGATCTTTCTTTTGTTTCAAAAGCAATTCAAAAATCATCTCGGATAATGAAAAGTAGATGTCTTAACCTTTCAGATGAGGGGGAAATTATTTAAATGGCATCAACTGTACCAAAGATATTAATTTTCACGGTAACACTACTCCGACATGCTTTCCAACCAGCTCGGCAAGAGGAGTGCTGCTAACTCCTGATTTCTGCGGAATTTTAAGCAGTTTCTCCGTAAAAACATGGTATCTGCCAGAACACGTAAAATCAACGTAACAAATACGACCCGTATCAGAAATATCTGCTTTGTAGCTGGTGGTTAAACCGTAGTTTTTTTGGGTGTCGAACAGAGCGTGATCACCGCCTCCATTGGAAAACGATGTTTTAAGATCACCCGACATTGATGTATTAAATTTTCATTTACCATGTTTTTTATCAGAGGCGGAGTTTGTTAATTAATTAATTAATTAACTAATTAGGATAGGCGTTAAATTCCTGTCACGTCCCGTGAGATGTTATCACAGTCCCTCTATTTTTCTCGCTTCCTCCCAAACCGTCCCCCGCTCCCCAAGTAGATTTGACACTCGGTAAGACGCTCTCGATCTCGACGATCTCACGAAGAAAATAGAGGACTGTAAACAGTCTACGCCACTTCAAAGCGGAATAAAGTGAGAGCGAAATTCTTTCGATCAAAGTCTAATGATTGATTGTCACGCGATCGGCGACGATTGCACAACCTTGACAACCTTGTCACCGAAATCAGTTCCACGGCATTTAGTTTATAGTTTTTACTGAAAAGT
>JAEMWC010000008.1:107500-122500 GCA_016490735.1 Pachyseris speciosa
CTAAATAAAAGAGCTAATACAGTTGTTATTGTTGTTGTAACGTAATGGTGGAGTGAAACGAAAGAAAAAACTCTACCCTCTGCTATCCTTGCCTTTCCCCAATCCCCTGTCCCGGGTTATTTATGAAGAGATTGAAAACGCCCTTACGAAGAACCATGACAGAAGGGACATTGAGCTCTTTAGCAATTTTGCACATTCACAAGCACAAGGACGTTGACATTGATGATGTTATAACAGAGTTCGCCCGTCTGAAGGGTAGACCATTGTTTTACCCCCTTTTTTGTTGTGGGTTACCGAAAACTCTAGAGATGGGTAAAATAAACAACTAACTAGCGCATTTCCGTCGCATTTATTTATCAAAAAGGTTCCGCGGAAATAGTTGGAAATGGCATTTCCGAGACCCTAAATTTCAAAATTTTCTGGGGGACCAGACCCCCCTAGTCCAAATTTTCGCGCTGTGCGTACACCTTCAAAATCTCACGCTACGCCCCTGCAACCTTGTACAAGTTTGTGTAAGAACCCGGAAAAAAGGTAAAAAAAAATTCGCTTTATTGTATTATGTTCATCATTGGCTTCCACTTTTCATTATGGATGGTTAGTCTGTTGTTCTTCAAGGCAATTGACCGTTCAATAGATTCCGAGTATTTTTGTTTGGCAATAACTGGCTTAAAGAAGGTAAAGAATTTTTAAGCCGATTATGGTATATTATCTGTTTCCCAGCAATAATTACATTTTAAAAAATCCAATTAGGACGCTTAAACGTGAAAGCCAAGAATGATAACGCAGTCCTTTAAAGAGTCAATACCAATGTGTAACGATTGAAGCCAGAGAACTACAGACTTCCAGAAATCTTGACTAAGCTGACATCGGCAAAAGAGATGCTCGAGAGATTCCTCTGACGTATGGCAAAAAGTGCATAGAGGAGAGTCAACCATTTTCATTTTATGTAAAGAATTGTTAGTTTATAATATGCGATTGGCAACTTTTTATTGAAAAATTCTTGTTTTAGTGTCAAGCGTAACGACATATGGAATCGAGGTCTTTATCGGGAAATATCTTAATATACTTGTGTTGCGCAGAAGGATGAGTTTGAATCATCTCCTGCCACCAATTCCCAGTAAATTTTTTCGAATTAATCGAATCAAGTGAAAAATGTTTATCGTTTAAAAAGAAAGAGTATTGTGTCGTAGGAGGGCCCTGACATGTAAATGAAGCCTCATTGTTCAAACTTAAGAGTTTTTTCCATGCAATGGGAAAGGCATCAAAGATACTTAGAAGTATAAAGAAGTCATTAACATGAAGCCCTTTCGCCTCGAAGAAGGGCCATGGCTTAAGAGGACCTTTATCCGTCAGAATGTCGTAAAAAGAAATAATTTCCTTCAAAAATAATTTCTTACAAAATATGGCCTTACTATTGATGCGTATAAATTGGTTATTCCATATGATCTGTTTAAAGGCTTCTTCGCGGGATTCAACAGGTTCAGCATGTAGTTTGGACCAGATTGTAAGGCATTCTCTGTAAAAACAAGAAAAGTTATTTGGAAGCTCAGCAGGGCTAAAATTGCATGTAAGAAAAATTTTTGTTCGTGGTCCTTAAGAAAAAACGAAAGAATATGTTTCCAGGGACTTTCTTGGTCCTCGATGTACTTTTTAATGCAAATAATGCGTTGCATATCGATACGAGTTTCGATATGAGGCATTCTCAGGCCGCCATTCTTATAATTGCTAATGAGTGCTAGCCGTTTAATTTTATCTTTTCCTCTCCAGGCAAATCTGTAGATAATAGAATTAAGGTCTTTGATCAGACTTTTTGTGGAGCAGATGAGAGATGCACGAAACATAAATTTCGGGATTACAAAAATATAACAACCTGGATTTTACTATACAAGCTTTCAGTAGTTCAGAAATTATTCCAGGTGCTGCTGCTACTCGATTCGAGGGGTTTCCTTGCACGGGAGTGCCCGTGCTTTGTTTCTTCTGCTTTTGTTGCATGGGAAACGAATTATTGCAGCCTCCAAGTAGTGGCGTCCTTCTATTTTAGCTGAACAAATCCTTCAGTTCTTTGGTGAATTGTAAAACTTCAACCACAGTAGGTAAACCGAGGTCGGTTTTTATGGAATTGTAAAAGAACTCCGGGCTCTATAAACCAAAAACAAAATCAAATAAGAAATGTTCACCCCTTGAAAAAATGCTACGGGAACCACGTTTTCGCTTTAGTTTGTTTGTTTGAAAGTTTAGCCATTCAAAAGGAAAACGCTACGTGCCTTTTTGGGCAATATTTTCCACCTGGTATTCATTTCGTTTCTTTGACAATAATTAGGAAAGACGTCTTGAATAACAAACCAATCTTTGAAAGATATCCTCGCAGACGAACACTCGACATGCTCAGAATTGGCGACGCATAGGAAATTACGGTTATATGAATTCATTAAGCAATGCGGCTCGTGATTTACGGATTCTTCGAGTGTTCTTCCAATATCCCAAGTGGTTTATCAGCCTATAAACCATAGAAACTTGTGGTCTATTGTTTTTACATAATAATCCATAAGACGCGCGAAATTTCCATGAGTTTACTGGAACAATAAGCCATAGCTGATTGACCAATCAGAGCGCACGCATTGATTTTGTTATTATATAATATGAAGTAATGCTGAGAAGATTCAACTCTGACTTAGAGCGCGCAAAAATCAACGGTATCACATCAATGTTGCACGCCAAATAAAACAGCGTTAAAAAGCTCATCAATCGACTAAAAAAACGTTAACATTTAAAGTCTGTTAGAGAGATCGCAAATGCGCGACAGTTGCTGTTCAATTAAAACGAGACCGCAAGTTTAAATTTCGTAGTTGTCACAAAAAAGTTCAGTAAATTGCAACTCTTACAAAATCAGAGTCGAGGTCGTGTCACACAAAAGCTCTTACGCTGGTTGGATCATGGTCTTACAACGCAAAGCTAGAAACGATTTTTCTGCATAACTTGTCAGTCTTCGTTCATGCGAGAAAACTTCATTTGTTAGGAATGGGAAAAACAACAATCATAGCGAGACTCACTCACCTCTTTTCGCAATTCATTGAGCATGTGCAATAACGGACCATCCAACTTGCCTCTGACCTCGTTATCACCACTAAAAACCAAAGGAGCTGACTTAAGTAGCCTGCGTGGCAGGCGCTAAAAAGGAAAAGGAGAGAGTGAAAGCAGGCGCTCCGTGTTCTCTCGGGGCTCTCGCTTCGAGCGCGCACCCGCTTGCCCCCTTGCTTCCCCCTTTCTGGCGCCTACCACGCAGGCTATGACTTAAGTTCTTAAGAACATTCCTTATATATTTCCTAACCGTCATGGGGTCTTTTTACATCACTCTATTGTAAAAAGGTCTGAGATTATTGATTACGCCAAGTGCTTAATAACCGCAAAACGAATAATGAAAAGATTGCATTTATTGAGGACCGGTTAATCAAGATAGCAAGCCTCTGTATATAAGTGATTTTTGCCACTTTGTGAAGATGGGTTGGGCATAAGAGCCGTCTCTTAACAACCAAGATTCTCCTCATGTTACCAAAACAGGACTGCTTTGAAATGAATTTAAGAGCTCGCACATGAGCCTGCTTGCGCCCAAGTTTCGCTAGTGACATCACAGGAAGAACAGTCACGTTACTCGGTGTTTGGAAAACAAGAAAAGGGTATAACAGTCGTCATAGAACAACTTCACGCACAAAATCTAGCCAGCTTGGAGGTAATAAAATGAATATGTCAACCATTGTCAACCACAGACTGCTATGCAATAGGGCACCTAAGCTCATCCAAACAATCTATACAATTCTAAAACACCTACACTTCAAATCCAATGTCGTGCAGCCATTTTGCAACGTCTTCCCTCCGCCATTGTAACACTTTCTCGTTCGGCGGTGCTTTAGGTGGCGGGCTTGACGACACGGATTGGGTCTGGACAGTCACTGAACAAAACATAATAAACATCACGTTACACTTTTTATCTGATTTGCATGGAAGGCGCAAAATGAATGTGACTAATGTGATTAAGTTACAAACTGACAAAATAACACAGAAACTGAGACGCAGTCGAGAAATGAGGGCCACTGATTTTTATCAGAACTGAGATCAAACGAACACCTTCTTTCCTTTATTTGAGATGATTCTTCATATTCCAACTCAAGACTATGTTGCTGCTGCTGCTGCTGCTGTTGTTGTTGTTGACAGTTGTTGTGCCCTATCAAGTCCACATTCTCATTGTTGTCGTGCATTACGACACTTGTCATTTAGCTCAGGACTTGAAATGTGACACACCACATTTATCCAACTCCCAACCCAAAACACCTTGACCTTTTGGCCATTAGGAGTTGCGCAGGGAACTGGGGCGAGTTTTAACCACTCGATAAATTGTCCAAGATTGATGCTTTTAGGTTGGACAGAGATCAAGCTATGGACTTTAAAACATAGTTCAAAATCCATACGTCTTGAATTTTGAGGCTGCGTCCCCCAAAACGATTTAAAGTCCTATTTTTTGAAGATTTCTGTGATATTCGGACAAATGGGCAAACAAAGTGATTTTCACCTTAGGTTTTCCAAATGGTAGCTGTATGACGGGATTTTACAGTTGTCACAAAAATGAAAAATGGATTTCATGACCCTGAGAGCCTGAGATCACCATTATTGCTTTCTATTTTATCATAAAAAATAGGAAGGTGGGGTGCCTCGTAGTAATCCTGTTTACTGAACGCCCAAACTGGCTCAAAACCTGTTTAAAATAGTCCACTGTTACACTGTTTTGTTCAGACATTGCTTGCTGAAGCTCACCACTTACAACAAAATTTTAAAAAAAACTTAAAGCCAATCCACGGCTTCAAATCAAACTGGCTATTGACAACCTATTTTTCGTAATAACAGTTTGCTTATCGGCTGAATTTCAAGATTCCGAGATAAATATGTGGAAAATATTAAGAAGCACTCCAACGCGTACCGGCTTTTGCTCTGGATATTTCTTTCAGAAGCTGTTGTATGCCCACATCTGGCTCACGCCTGAAGTCCATCCAGAGTTTAGATCCCAGAATGATTCCCAGCCAGCCGTCAGGCGAGTAACTTGGTTCCATCATCAATGGAATCATTCGCTTTCTTCTCTGGTAAGCATGCTCCGCTTCTGCAAGCAAACACAAAAACCGCCTTCTCAGCACATGTACGCCGTTCTCTGATAAATAATTCGAAGCCTTTTTACGTCATATTTCGCGGATTTCACTTGTAAGGTGGGCGCTATAATAGAGTACTAAAGTGATGACGTCACAAAAGCTAAATTTGTGAAACTGTGGAGTTTGTTCGGATATTCAGAAAGAACACGATGAAAAAATGACCGCCTTGCCAAAAATCAGCATTTTCTTACAGTTTGAGAGCGAGATATTAGCACCGTTATGCTCGACTGAATTCATACAAATTCTTCTTTGAACCAAGTCAAATTTAGAAGGATTTGTATGGAGTACAACGGTGCTAATACCATATCTCAGAACAAATTTGCCTTTAAATGCTGATTTTGGCAAGTTAACATTTTTCATCTTGCTCTTTCTGAAAGTCTGAAGAAATCCCATAAGTTCTTATATTCTTATATATATATTATTTCATATTCTCATTATATATTCTTATATTTTTGACGTCACACTTAAGCACTCTACGGCGACCAAGCTATGGAGACAATCAATGCTGACCTGATCGACAATTGGCACCGTTCTGGTATTTCCGTGAGACTGCCAACAAAAGAAAGGAGGATTTCTCCACAGCTCGAGCCATTGTTTCTAAGATGGAGCCTTCCATTTGTTCCACATCCATCCACACACTGAATCCCTGAGCCTCCAACTCTGCCTTGACTCGCAGCATCGTCTCCTGCGTGTCCCACTGGTAACTGATCATCACGTGCTCTTCAGAATCTAAGAAAAACAAAGGAGAACTGTCACGGTGGTTCAGTTACCGTTGCTAGGTTACGATTTCTTCACATCATCATCTAATACCTAATTATTTTGGAGAGGCGTTTAGTAATTTTTTATATTAGCTTTGCTTAGTAATTTTTAACGCGGTATTCATAATTAAGTTTTAAAGGATGTAAACATTGTAATATAGTTGCTAGGTTGTAATTCTTTTATATAGTTGTTTTAATCATTTGTATTATATTATAAAGAAATTTATTGTCATGCGCTTTTGTTCATATTTAGATGTAAAAGGCGCAATATAAGTATTAAACATTATTAATACCAATACTCCATACACAAAACCACCTCAACGACTAAGTTAAAATAAGAGCAAGCATGTGAAATTTTTCGCGATTATTTTAATAACATTCTTGATCTATTTTAGTCCCTGCCGTCTGTAACAACAAGCGACAATAAACACCTTCAGTGTAGCTAAATACTCTCAGTAACAAAACCTTAACCATTGTTTTGGAGTTTGCGTCAATGCCAAGACATATCTTAAATTTTCGAAGCAACAACGGCAAAAACCATCAGTTATAACTCACGAAAAGAAACACCTCTCATCGGTCCGTTTTCGTTCTCTCAACGGTTATCCGTTTTCGTTAGTAAAAAAACCTTACCAAAACCAAGGGACGAACAACCACTAAAGAACCTGAACCCGACATGAAATCTACTGTGGTTCTGCCATACGTCAAAGGCACATCGGAGGCTCTTCGCCGTTGCCTACAACAAGGCATACGGACTGTTTTCAGATCTGACACAACTCTTAGATCACACCTAGTGCGACCTAAGGACATTGTCGATCCAGTAAAACAAGACGGACAAGTGTACAAGATTCCCTGCGAATGTGGTGAGGTTTATATTGAAGAGACGGGAAGATCTATGCATGAACGGATTAAGGAACAAGATAGAGACATACGGATTGCTCGAGCCCAATTCTCCGCCGTTTCAGAACATAGCAACGCGACCGGACATTATCCGCGCTGGGACGAAGTTAATTTTATTGACCGAGACCCACATTGGTACACACGTAGGTTAAAGAGGCTATTCACATAAGACTTCACCCTAACAACATTAACAGGGACAGTGGAATTGAAATTCCTGAAGCGCGGAACAACACAACAGCCGATCAGTGCCAAAGCGGACCGCTGAGGGAGCAATTTCTAGTCTGAACGACAAAAATCGAAATTCTCCAATCAACAACAGCCTAATGGAGGATTGAAACGTACCAATCACCACCAGCCACGGTGCTTCTTATACTCACACGCAGCCAGTCGACACCATCGCCTGATGAAGACCTGCAGTATAGCGGTTGAAACGTCGCGATCATCATCTTTGTGACTCAATCGTGAGACAAAAGATTAACTCAGCTATCAAGAGCAAAAAGCTTTATATGCATGACCATAAAACTGAAGTTAAAGTACTGCAAAAGAAAATCAAGGTGCTAAGAGATCAAGAATGGAACTAGATTAATAACAGCATGTTTCGTAAATCAAAGCTGATGTTAACATCAGCTTGACATTGCTGCCTTTAAGACTTTGGCAGCCTTGTGCAAAATTCTGCAATCGCCGGACCTTCTGCACGTGTAAGAGCTGAAAACTTCATGCACAACATAATAAGCTCGACCACAGCAAAGTTTTTTTTTCCGTTTCACTTATCACTTACACTACTTTTACACTACTTATTGCATTACTTACCAATCTTACACTTTCTCCTCCCCCCCCCCCCCGCCCTCCTCAAAACAAAAATTTGGAACATATGCTGCTTTTTTTCCATATCTAAACTTAAAAAAAGGGTTCTGAACTACTGTCTGGAAAAAAGAAAGGAACCCAGCCGAGACCATTTCGTTTCGAATATAACGAGGGCATTTGTCTCAAAAACAAACCTCTTCTCTACTTGGGCGCTGTTTATAACTAGTTCTATAAAAATCGTCAGCGCTGGAGTCGTATTTTTAAGTTTACAAGTGTATATATAGTGTCGAGCAATAAGAAGATGTTGAACCAGTGGGTCAGGAGATTCCTTCACAAAACCTTGGCACATGGGGCAGGAAAGAGAGTGACCCTCAGACTGATAGAGCTTGAAATTTATGCATGCCAGGACCTCTTTCCAAAAGAGTTGGCTGTATTCGCAGTTCCAAAACAGATGCATTAGAATTTCTGGGACTTCTCCACAGAAAGTGCAGCGGTTAGTCGGCAGGATCCCTATTCAGTAAAGAAAGTCGTTAGTTGCGATTCTCCTTTGGAGAAACTTAAATTGAAAAACTCTAAGTTTGGTTTCTTTCGTACATTAAAGAGGCAAGGAATAGGTTTGCTTCCAGTTAACAGGAAATGAATTCAGTAGAGCATCCTCAGCTAACATTTTATTTGGCTTCGTGATGGTGGGAAAGCCTTTTTTAGAATAAGCATGTTGTAAATTTTCTTACAATTCGTAACTGGAACTGAGGGTTTTGGCTCTTCTGCTCTTTTCTCCATTTTGTTGAGTTGTGGAGAGTAGGTCTCTTTGTAACTTCTTAAGACTGATAAAACAGCATGATAGCTAAGAAAATTAGTCTTAATTCTGTATTTAGACAGGAAGGCATTATATTTTAGGAAAGTACCATTAGTATCCATTTAATCATTAACCAACTTTACACCTGCATTAAACCATGATTGATAGAAAAAGGGGCGAGACCACAGCAAAGGTTCCCTAAGAAGCTTTCACTTGAATGGTCAAACATTCGGATTTCGTCCAGGGGCTCCTGAAAAAGTTAGAACCATTGCTGCAAAAAAAGTGAGAACAAACAAATGCAAACGGAACCATGAACTAAACATAATTGGACGAATGAAATAAATGTAACTAATAATAATAATAATAACTCTATTTATATAGCGCCTATATCACTAGCTGTTCTAGGCGCTTTACAACACTGACCGGGGGACTTTGCCAGACTACTTATAACGCAGTTTACAATTAATGAAGTTGAGTATGAGTGCCCCCGTAATATCAATATCAAATTAAGACAGACACTAGGGGTGGTCACCGCCAGAGTTTTGTTACGTCCCTAGTGGTTCTTTTACGTCCCACAGAATCAGAGAATTATGAAGAGTTGTGAGACGGAGCCTACGGTCTATCGTCCTTATCCGAGAAGACTAGAAAGTCTAACCGTTTGTAGATGTCATTACAAAGACAGCACTTTCTCTCAATTTTTTTAAAGACCCTGAGTGTTGGTCCGGCCGGGGTTTGAACCCGCGACCTCCCGCACGGTAGTCCGGTGCTCTACCACTGAGCTAACCACTGGCCGGTAACTGGGAAAGAGCGTCCGAGAAGGTCAAGATTGATTTTTGTCTTGCTTTCCAGAGCTTAAGAGACTGTAACATGGATTCAGTAGAAACCCATGACACAGCGCTCTATGTCCACCATTTAATATAAAAAATGGGAGCAGTGAAGTACTGCCAGATATATACCTGAGCTATGAGCATGCTCTTTCTTGCCCTCGATTTCCCATCTTACTCCACAAGCCGCCTGCTGTATTTCCTTGTTGTCTGAAGTTTGCAGAGTCCGTAGCAGTTCCATGGTATCGTTATCAGCTTTTATCGTTGCTTTGTTCGTCTCGTCAAACGACAGCATGTACAGCGCCTTCACGGCAACTAATCTCTCTTCCTCGTGATCTCCAGGTCCTTTTAACAGTGAAACCAAAAGGGGAATGTCACCGAGTTAACCGATCTAGGAATGAAATATCGCAGATAAGTTGCATTAAAATACCCTGTGGCGCCGAGATACATGTACAGCTAACATCGAGCGTTATCTTACATCTATGTCTTTCCATACAAAACTATGCAAAATTAAACGTCCTCTTCGAGATAACGCGGTCAAAGAGGCAATTTTTCACAAGGCGACCATAATCTCTCCAAGGGCGCGACAAATTTTACGATTACTTTTTCCTTTTTTAAACACTGAAATGGTGACTCAATTATCCCCTCGCAATGGATGAGAAAAGTAAACAGAATACACTTTTGTGACAAAATCCGGCTCACCACGAACCCTTAAATAGCATTCCAACAAGGTAAAAGCCTGTGTTTGACAGTTACATTGCACTTGAATTGACTTTCACACGTCTTTCATACCATTTTCTTATTCCCGTCGTTTGTGGCCACGTGACTTAAGCCATAAGCTATTTCTGCCTCAGAGAATCCCACACTACGCCGGTCAGCGGAGTTGCTAGCTTTTTCCAGTAGCTTCAGAATGTCTTTGATTGGTTCTAAAAAGTGTTCTGAACATGCGAGATGATAAATACGATAAACCAGATCTGACACAGCAAGAAACTTGACCCGTATGTGTAGCTAGAAACCATATCGGTTTCTACATCCAGCACCACTTCAAAGCATGTGACTATCTCTGAGCAAGTTTACACTTAGAGAAAGAACACTCTTGACACTGTTAGCTGACAAGGGGAGCCTTAACTGAAGGCTGAGAGTTAAACTACTACCTGAGTTCAGTTAAACTACAAATGTTCCAGTACAAAATCATTCACAATATCCTTCCAACAAGATGCTCCCTGTTTCGTACGAAGTTGTCCGAGTCCGATTCAGATACACTCCCACGTACTTTTTTTTCCAGCGCAATCCTTCGTCTCTATCTATGTTGTGGAAAGCTGTTTAAAAAAACTCTTCAAATCTTTGACATTAATGAACGCAACGTTCCATAAGGTTGGCACAATAACACGCACCTCAAAGATCTTTTGAATAATACATCAGTCTCCCTCGTTGCGAAATATTTATTTTTTGCTGTTTTCAGGACAGCACCTCTGCAATTTTTGACAGCTTCCCCGATTTCCTAAGCAACGAGATTGACACACTCAAGCAAATTGCTTAAAAAAAAACAAACAGCTAGAATATTTCAATAATAAGTGGAAATATTTTATTTAAGTTCCACATTCCTTACTATTGTTACATTTTTTGTCTTCCTCCTTACACACTGTATAACTCTATTGTACTGTGTATGTATTTATGTCTTTAATAGTAAAAGTAAGTAAAGTAAAGTAATTTATTTAAGCTCGATAACGTGGGGAGTGGTTGCCCAATCTACCGAGCCGGGGCTCATGTAATAAACGCTCGAGCATTCCGGATCCAATTGGAATTTAGAAGTGACCATAAATTTTGAGCCTATGTTTGGACTTTCAATCCAGAACATTTTGCTGGAAGTAGCTGGATGATGAGGATAAGAGAACCGCCTACGATTTTTTTTGTGCGACTTTCTTTTAACAATGAAAATAAAATTAATCACGTTTGTAAAATGTAAATTATCTTTGTGTTAATACAGCATTTAAAATACAAACTGCCACCTGAGATATCAGCCTCGTTCTTAACTCAAAGCTGAGAAGAGGAGCTCATAATTAAAGTCACATCCGTGAAAAATCACTCCAGCAACCCCATCTCTCGGTTTGTACTAGCATTCCATGTAAGAAAACACATGTTTAATTTTATTTTCATTGTTAAAAGAAAGTCGCAAAAAAAAAATCGTCCATTAAATCAAGAAAAGCCACTGTAAGCGGTTCTCTTATCTTCATCACCCAGCTACTTCCAGCAAAATGTTCTGGATTGAAATTCCAAACATACGCCCAAAATTTATGGTCAGGTCGCACGCCGCCTAAATAGTGCGTAAGCAAGACGAAATAGGGACAACACAAGTAACTCCTCTACCTTCACTGGCCATAATCAGGTGGTTGTTCTTCTCGTCCACAAGGTAAGCCAGGCAGAGCAGCGCAGTCATTCTGAAAACAGGAAACTGTGTTCTGAAGAAGCTCAACACGGTCTCTACAGCGTTACCACTGCTTTCAAAATATTTTGTGTTTATACGTTTGGACAGATTGTGAAGCACCCCTAACAGTTCAAACATCAAGCTGCCTTGGATCGAGAACTTGACATCTTTGTCTTCAGGGCCTTTTGGAAGAGTCTGGAATAACATAAAAATGATTATTTTCAGAGAAGTGGATTGATTTACCACCTAAGACAGAAAGGGGAAATCATGCTACAACAGAAAATCATGGGCAGGAACCTTATACCACAGTGGGTGGTCTGACCTAGAGCTGTAGGAGCTACCAAGGCATTGACATAATGGGGTGACTTCAAGGGAAACCACGAGTACCAAGCATTTGCTCCTAAGCTTTTCGTGCGGGGAATTACTTTTGCAGGTCGTCAAGGCTATGCTCATTGGAACAAAAACTGCTAAACCATGCAACCTATGTACAACTTGGCAAAATGATTTCAAACAGTCGTTGCGTGACAGTTGCTAGGAGGGCAGCACCAAGGATGACCACATGCGCAAGTTGCAGCGTTTTTGTGCTCAGTGTTATGACATTTCACTCTTAACCATACGTTCCAATTTTACCTGATTCTCATTCAACACCGGTGAACAAGCCCTTAGCTGTTCCAGCAGGTCCAAGCATTCCTTCACCAGGCCAGCATTCCCATAGGCCTCGCAAAAAGCATCATGGAGATCAGTGAGGTTTAGAATGGCTCTGGTTATTGAAACATAACCTCTAAAGCCCACGTAGCCTCTGAATTCACCTAAAAGATTAATAAACCGTCTCTTAGTTTTTAAACTTATTGATCAGTTTTAAACTTATCTCGTGCAACATTTTTAAACATCATAATACCAGACCTTGAGAAAAGAAAACTTCCTCACGGTCAAGCAGCCAAATCATCGAAATGACCGAGTGGATTGGGCGAAGTGTCCGAGTAAACGGACGTCAGTGACGGGCCTATTGGTTCTCCACCCATGAACCTTTAAAGTGGTACTATGGTAAAAAAAAAAATGCTTGTCCTTTTCTCTTTAGTATAGTCACTAAAGGCCTTCCATTCCAAACTTGAAGTTCTAATTGCAACGGGAAGTTTGATAATTTTCGGCGTAATTTCCACATATCCCGCTTCTATCAGTGATACACTGTTCCCGTATCCACCCCGGCCTCCGAATCCCGCATCCTGATTTTCAGTTTATGGCCCTTCACTAACAAAAGTGTTAAACTCTCATAATACCTCAGTCTTTGTACTTGTATTCTCCTTCCACGTCTGTGTTTCACCTCGACCAGCGTTACTGCCTTGCTTTCCTGGCGAGAAAGCCTCGGGGTGTTTGCAGTGAATATTTCTTACGATTTCAGTCAAGAATTCAGGAGCATTTACATCGACCAAAAAGTCAACAACTATAGTTTTACTTGGCTGATCGGGTATCTTGATGTAAATTCTAACAAGAGCGTCTGCTTTCCAAAACGCTCCTTCAGTAGCCAGCTGACCAGATGTTAGAAAAGTCCGCAGGCTCCTGACGAGCTTCTCGCTTTCTGAGAGATAGACGTCAACACTTCGGTGCTTTTTCTTGTATGACAATAACGTGCTCTTTAAGTTATCCTCTGGCTCCTTTGATTTACTTTGGTCATTACCTGTAAGCAATTAAAAGGTAATGGTCACTGACAATTTGTCTTGACCCAAGGAAAAACATCCACTACGTTTGAGGTCGATCAACTCACAAACAACCAACGCGAAGTAGCTGTTTCTGTTTAATATATTTTTGGCAATGTTACAAAGTCCTAGCCCTGTTTTCCCTTATTTCATTAAGTAACTTGCTTTGTCCTGGCTCCTGTTTTCTCTGCGTCATCCATTTGATCATTGTAAATCAAAACACACTGGCATGTACGCTGTTGTTGGTCACGTTTTTAACTCCTCCAAGGACGATCATGGTACAGCGGATTTGGTCACATGAACCACACAATTAGCATAAACTGCGAGAGGATATTGGCCGACTTTGTGAGCGTGACGACGGTTGCAGAATTCAATGAATAACTATGCTCCTGAAAACAATGACTTTGACTACTTTTCTCGTAGCAGTTGAACCTCTATAAATCCAAGACTCCTTCATGAAAATAATCCCATCCTACCTTATTGGAGAGAACTTCACATAAACGAGTGAATTCAGTGTGCACTTTATTGGCTATGAGGTCACGTATAGTCTTTTCAACTCGGACGGGCAGTTAAAGACGCAACTGCGGCCGAACCTCGGAACTGGATTGACTGGTCTGAAAAACTGTTTAATAGATAATTACTGAGGCTCACAGCATTATACTCAATAATGCTGTGAGTCAAAGTGATTTTCTACAGTATTATAATTACTGACCCTCATTTTAGTCGCTTCCACATTGACATTTTGGTACACCAATAATCGAATTAGCACATATTGTATAGTAGTGGTAGAAACTGCGTAATTCTTCTTGATTGCCATATTTAGTCATTGTTGTAACTTTCCATAGCTGTCAGGAGAATTTTCTTATTTCACTTGCATGTGTAAACGGTGTTATTGAATTTCATGTAAATGACGAATTGATATTTGCATAATACATAACGCAATGTATTTGGTCATTTTGAGTTGTTTGTTGGAAGATATAGCTTGGCTTACATGTATCTGTTTTGAAGCTGGATGGAGGATTGTTCGGAAGAGGAATCTGCAATTATAAATCATAACGCAGAGCCAGAGGTAGGCGAATGTTGCTGTTGTCGAAGGTAATTTCTTTTTCGTTTCAGTAATTTTAAACGACCAAGAAAAGTTTTCCTTGTATTTTTCCTTCTGCAGAAGAGCCAAGATTCGGAAAGCAATTACATCTTTTGAGTGCGAGAAGTTTGAAGAAAGTTGGGTATCGGACGCAAGTCGTCGAAAATGGGCCTGGGTGGTGAAAGTTTTTGATCAGTGGAAGGTTGAGAGAAACGAAGCGGTAGTTAAGTGAGGGTTATTTACCTGGAACGAGGGGGTATGTGATATATTCACCTAGTACCGCCCCGAGGGCGCGGCCCGAGGGGCGGTGCCAGGTGAATATATCACATACCCCCGAGGGACAGGTAAATAACAAGCTTATTTGTCAGTTGGTGAGGTTACCTAAAAGAAATAAAAGGCCATTAACCCTTTGCCGACGTACGTTTTGTACGTCTTTTTTGCAATTTCCGGAGGGTAGGAGGTCAAATCGGTCTAGTTATCCCATATAAGGGGTTACCACGGAGATTTTGCTGGTCCAGAAGACCGA